>CAJUYH010007796.1:6224-16394 GCA_910591685.1 Galerucella tenella | reverse complement strand
GTTTCTACCTGATGATTTTTTTCTTTTTCTTCTAATGTATTTATTCCACCAAGGAGGGTCCAAAAGGATCAAGTCAAATTTTCTCTCCTTTAAATACTTGTTCATTTCACAAACATCTTTACTGTAGAATTCTGTATTTTCTGGAAATATGAAATTTGATCCGTTTATTTCTTTAATAATTGCAGGCCCATTATTTCTTCCACTCACATCTATAACACTACATGTTTCAAGTGAAAACACAAATCGTAGTCGTACAATATTGTTACTACCTGAATTTTTCGCAACTTAATTTAATATTATCTGCTGTTGCAAGAGCTAGTTTATTATCTACAGAACTCTCCTCCAAATATTCTTTAATGTGTGGAAGAAATTTGGCGAATTTCTGTTTAACATCTTCTTGTTCTATTACAAGATCTTCAAATTCATTTTTCTGTTCTTTTATTTTTGTTGGAGATTTCAATTTTTTATATGATGTGTTAATGTTAAATAAATTCGTATTTATCTTATAATTATTATTACCACATGAAGTAAATAGGCTTTCGCAAATCCTGTTGATATAATGTTCATGGGAAATGTACATGCCAATCTTATTTTCATATATTTTGCTCATTTTTATTCAGTTAATTACTAAAAATCCTCACTACTCTACTCAACTTGATATTTAAGGTTATCTATCTGTCATTAAAAATTGACATTGCAGGAATTTTTATATAATCAAATTTCCAGTGGTGTCGAAGATTTACAGTTTCAGAAATTATTATATTAACAACTGATATGATTATATGAGTTTAGGAACCATATTTTGTGGTGAATTAATAAAACTCTGGAACATACGTAATTTATATCATTGAATATCATTCTTTTTGTATTTAGAAATATTGATTAACAATCATTTATCGACGACACTGATGTTTCGGTAACAAAATGGCTACGTGCCTAGCTTCACTCCTAATGATTAGTTATCTGTTATCTCACTCTGTCAAACGTGATAAAAGCAAAATAAAAATGCCCTTAACCTCTACCTAACCTCACTTCGTGATATCAGCTGATCTAAGCTTTTATAAAAATAAATCGTAAAGAATCTTATCAATTTAATATGATTGTTAGTATAGTTTTAATTTAACCGAATCAACGCAGTATTGAACTCACCGATAGACACAGTTACATTTTAAACAGAATAGTTACTTTTCGATGGGTATTGATTTTATTTTTACATGGTTTGTAAATTTTTTAATATTTAGTTATTTAATAAATAAACATTTTTTTAGCTAATGTTTCGTAATTAAAAAGATCGTTTGTATTCATAAATACGTAGGTAGCTATACATAAATATATGACCTATATTAAATGCATGTCTATAAACGAATTAATTTTTCTTATAGTTTTAAGTTTAATTTTAATCTTGTAGCATATTGTAGGTATCAACAAAAAATTGGTACTTATGATAAACAAAAATGGGAGACAAAAATAGAAGAAAGGGAACAAAGAATCAATGGGCTCAATCATATTAAAACAAGATCTGCAAAACCTAATCTGAATTATATTGATCTTGATTTAGTCAGAGGTAATTGCAATTATTGTTTTTAAATCTTTGTCTTATTTAATTATCTCTACAGGCTCATCTTTTACAAAAGCAAAGCCTAAACATGGTTTTATTAAAGTTACAAAATTGGCCACCATGAGATGTATTTTTTTTCCATTTTACGGAAAATGGTGGATAGAGCAAACTTCTAAATATGTTTTTATCATCTGTTTAATGATCTACATTCTCCATATCATTAATATTGTTATCTACTGTACTTATGCCTCAATAAGTGAGCTTTTTTCAGAGGTAAAGTTTGAATTTTTACCAATATTCATTAATAGTTATAGTAATATTTTTTTAGTCACTATCATGCATGGAAATATTTGTTCCATTATTGATGCTGTGGGTTATGTGCTTAATTCATTCACAAATAGTGGCAACTACATTGGGTACTGATGTTGAAAATGCACGGCTGAAACATAGACATATTAGAAAGAGACTTCATGTAAAAAAGAAAAGAAAGCAGGAACTTCAAGAAGAGGCGAGAATTAAACAAGAAAAATTGACTAATAAAGTTGAAAAGGAACTATTTAACAAAAGTGAATTGCTAGATTTCAATTTTAAAAGGTAGGATACATCATAGCTTATTAACCCATTCCTCTTGTATTACATGCATTCAGATACTGAATTTCTTCCTACTCTCGTTTACTGTGGTCAAATATTCAGTCATTTGGTGGTTTTTTAGCTAATTTTCCTGGCCTATAATTAGTTCTAAGGTGTAATTAACAATAAATTCAAGGACACCTAATCTCTCATATCTAACAAAACCAAAGAAACTATCCGGAAACTGTTATCTTCAATTTTTTTACGTCCCTAATTAATCCTGCAATGAATATAATTCATATTTTGTACAGTCAATTTATTATTGTTTAATTGTCAGTGAATTTACCTATATACTATTGGTAGTAGAAACCATAAAAAATCATATATCTTTCAGTAAACAAGACACAACTTTAAGTTACGAAGGTGAAAAGTGTGTATCGGTTAATAGAAAAGAGGAGTTCGGTAGTACCGATTCAGAAAGCGAGACAAAACCAGTATTTTCAACCAAAAGAAAAACTTCTACATCGGTAATTTAATATTTATTCCACTAGAAACTTTATATAGCACATAATTTTAGGTAAAACCTAAAATAACACTCATCCCTACAATCAGTGTTACTTCACAAGATAGCAATTGTGAAACAGACGAAGAACTTATACCAACAACGCCTGAAGTAAAACAAAACGAAACTTCTTTAGGCGATCTAACTTCGTCTGCGACTGATTGGATGGGTGTAACAACGAATAGCGACTGTAGCTATAGCTCGGATATGGAAAATATATCAGACAGTCAAATTGATAACGATAAAGATTATTCTGTTTATGATAATGACATCGCACCGACTGCTATATTAAATCCGCCGTCTGCTAAAGGTGAGTAGTTAAAAATTATACCTTTCATCAGTAAACGTACATTTTGTTGGAATTTGACAACAAAAGATGCAAAAAATATTTATTTTATTATTTGTTTACCTCTGGTTAACACTATCTGGAATTTACTTTGTTTACTTCTTCAATTCGACCTTTATCACTAGTTATATCAATTGCCATTCTTTATATTTTACCTTTTATTAATAAAAAAATTATTCAACTTCGCAATTTTATCCAATAAATAAATTTTTATTTTGATCATTAGTTTCTATTATTATTTTATTAAATTGAATTGGTGCCCGACCGGTTGAAAATATTAGATCTGTCAGATCGGAATACAATAATCAAATCACATCACGATCACATGTCAAAAGTCAAATGTCAGTGGTTGACATAAAACACAAGCGGCGTTGACGCAACAGGTTTTTAGTTCTGTGGTTGGCGCTCGAAGGGTGTAAAAGTACCACTCTGAACCACCTTTTGTAGAAGTTTTGTAATAGCATGAACTTTTTTTAGTGAGTTGTATAATTTGGGAAAAAAACGAAATGAAAACGGCGGATTTATCGATGTTAGAAATAAGTTCTGTGATAATAGGAAAAGTCGATTTAATGCCAGAAACTAAGGATTATTTTTACTTGGGAATAGTGATATCGTCTCTCCTGGCATTTTTACCAGTCATATGCAAAGTATTGAATACCTCCACTGACAGTCTCGTAGAATTCAAATATTTCATAGAACATCTTTATATAAACGTTACAAAATCTTTACCAAACGATCAACAATCTTTATTGACATTACACAGAACCATGTTGGGAGAGGTTATGTTACAATCAAAACGATGGTTTCTGTCGACTTTCCAAGGAAACGTTTGGTAAGAGCATGTTTGGTTGCCTACATTTAAAGTATGTCTGGTTGCCTATATTTGAAGTATATTTAATTTATGTTATAGGGAATACGTAGTGATGACAATAGCTCTAGTTCAACGTTGGGTATTAGCTTCGATGATATTTTTTCTACTAGCAGTCGCGGAAAGGACTTTTAAACAAAGATTATTGTACGCCAAACTTTTTTCTCATTTAACTTCGTCGAGACGTGCTAGAAAATCGGAAATACCACATTTTCGACTAAATAAAGTGATAAATATCAAAACTTGGTTATCTGTGAGATCCTATTTGAAAAAAAGGGGACCACAAAGATCCGTTGATATTATCGTATCTACAGCTTTCGTGGCTAACCTGTTGCTGCTAACTTTTCTTTGCGTAGAAGTATTAAAGGTAAGATATTTCTGACAAATTTGACGGGTGACAGCTTTGACATATTTGACGGATGACAGCTTTGACATATTTGACGGATGACAGCTTTGGCAAATTTGACAGGTGACAGCTTTGACAGTTGAGTGACAGCTTTGACAATTGACAGCTAATTCAGAACAACTTTTTAGGACACAGTATTATTTTCTCAGTATTATTTGGAAGCTCTTATTTGGTGTATTGGTTTGGGGATTTTACTATTGAGATTTATGACGTTAGGAACGAAAATTAATAAAAAATACAGGAATCTTTCTGTTTTGATAACGGAGCAAATAAATCTGCACTTGCAAATTGAACAGAAACCTCATAAAAAAGAGGAGTTGAATGTTGCTAACAACGTTTTGAAGCTGGCTATTGATTTGTTGAAGGTAATTTTGACAGGTTGAATTTTTTTTTTGTTGAAATTTATACGGGGTGTTGTTTTTTAGGAGCTGGAAAATCCTTTTAAGATATCAGGGCTATCGGCGAATCCTATATTGTATAATTGCACGAAATTGGTGATACTTTCAGCCTTATCTGGGGTGTTTTCGGAAATGTTGGGATTTAAATTGAAATTACATAAAATTAAATTGAAATAGAATCAAGTTTGACTCATACAGGTAACTTAAAGTGAGATTTAGGATCTATTTTTTAACCAGTAGCTGATATTTTCGAAATATTATCATTGATTGATAGTTTTTTTTTTGTTTTTTATTGTATTTTATTGTACAATATTTTTTATATATAAAGAAATTGTACAGGGCTTGTAAAAATTATTTTTCTGTAGTTTTATTAGACAGCTAATATGAAATTTTTGTCTGTGTGTAAGACTTTAAATATATACTAGTTCACAATAGAAAATTTTTATTTATTTGTTCATTTTTTATTTATTAAAAGTCGCTGAAGGAAGTTTTTTTAGACCCCCGGTAAGTTAAGGTACGAAAAATGAAAAAACTTTTTTTTTAAATTTTATATTTTTCTCAGTCATTCTTTTACAAAATATAAAACATATTCATTCAACATACAACTAAAGATATATTAAATAATTGAGAATATAAAAATATAATATATTTAATTAAATATACAATATGTCCCCCTTAGTTTAGGAAATTTAGGAAATTAAGGAAAAAAAAGTTATTCTTAATAAAAAGTTCTGCATCATCAAAAACCTTGAATATAGTCATCAAATATCAATTTGTTTTAGTCGTATACAAGGTTTGTCAAAAAATACTAGTTTCACTCGAGAGTAAAGGGACATATTGTATATAGACCGGAGTTTTACAAAAAATAATATATACTTTCGTTGTTTTACGTTTAAACATATTTTACAAGTCCGATATTTATAATTTATAATACAAAATGATTCCAATTCCAATCTTATTTAAAAAAAAAGTACAAAATTTTAAAATTAAAGGCAGTATTAAATAAAAAAGAAAATAAAATAAAGTGAAAAGACCATTTTGTAATACATCTGTCAATATGACACTAGGTACCTACAGTTTTTTTTTTAACAAAGTCAGTCCACTCTTTAGGTATACATTATACAGTATACAATATGGTTCATAGATGGCGTTGATGCCATTTTTTCTACTGTATTTACAAATTTTAACTGGGACATAAAGTTAATACATAATGTCGTAATTCCATAATAAAAAATACACTTTACGGGAAGTCAGTTTAAAAAAATTATCAGGGCAAACAGTTAGCTGCTTTCATCGTAGGAACGGTTATGCAAAGCAAAAAAACCGAGAAAAACATCTCCGATTTACTTTCCTTGCTCCCTACAATCCAAGCCACTGTCTTAATAATCTTCTCTATAGGTTAAAGTAGGCAAATACCTACATTTTATTTAGTCAACACTAATTCGTTTACAAACTTCATTAATTTCAGTTAATTCTATTTTAAATTATTTTTTATATTGATATTTATCCTCGTATTTATCAAATTTTCACTTTAAAGTTAATGAAGATTTAAAACTGGTCTTTATTTTATATCCCTACGCCTCTGGTAATAACAGAATATTAATTTGTCAGAAGAATTTCTATATAATATAAGAATATGTATTTCTATTAACCCTAAACTCATTATTAACCTTGCACATATTTATAAAACAGTTTTCCTTTTGTGCAATATCATAAATAACGTTTAAATTTTTGATTTACACGAATATTCCAGAAATATTTAAATGTTAATTATTTTCTAACGCCGCACCTGACGTACCTACCGAATTGTCAGTTTTTTAGAACTAGCAAAAAACAATAAGAAAGAGTGCTTTGGCTTTGGACATCGTCGCAACTGCGAATACGCATCGTAGTTTGTCTATAATGAGTCAAGTTTTTCGGGAATAAGCGTGTGTGGACAATTACAATTTAAAATTAAAGTGAAAAACATTAATATGTGTAATAAAAATAGTATTTTTAATTATCGTACGTTAATATTAGTGCCGGTTTATGGTTTTTAATACTGGGATATGTATAATTATAATCGGTAAGTTATATTTTTCTTGTTATAATATTGCACAATTAATTTCGGCCATTATGGATAGGTATTGTACCTACCCTAATTATGCATTTCGTGATTTCGTACACTACATATTCTATTCCACTATTTTATGTAGAATATAAATCATATAAGCATTTAATAATTTTAAATTTCAATTGAATTATAGTGTAGATTGTGTTTATAATCGTTTTTTTTTCAAATCTTGAGTCATTCCAAATTTGTAAAATGGTGCCGGCCTACCTAGGTATAATAGTAGGTATTTACTTTACCTACATAGGTATTAAAAAGAACAACTCAGTCTTAATATTAGGGTTTTTGCATATACGAATTTTGTTTTAATTAGATACAACATTGTAACTATACGAAGATATTACAAGTTTTCATTAGAATAATATAATAAAGTATCTCAATCGTGAATTCTATTTTTTAATTCTGTGTTGAGATAATTTTAAATTAAGTTCCTACAGTTGGTTGTTACTCACCTAACCAGAGCAGCATTGCGCATGCGGGACATTTCAAAGCCATATTTGGTTATTTATAGCAACAGTGCAGGCTGCAATTATTATGTTAAGAATATTCTAGATTTGTTATAAATTATATTTTTCTTCTTTGCAGATTCCGAAATAAATCACGGTCTACTAGATAAAGGTAGGTGAATGTTGTCTAGAAAAGCAAAAATAGAGATGTTTGTAAAAGTAATAGAAACATTTGTGGTTTGACAAAGAAAAATCTAGTTAAATTTCAATTTAGGTATTACTATTTTTGTAATTCTAGAAGTGTGCCTGAAATGTTTTTACTGTTTTTTAGCGGCATTGTGATATTAAAAAGTTTACAATACATTTTCTATGTCTAGGGATTTTCAGGTTAAAAATTTTATTAGAATAAAATACTATTGATACAGATTGACATTTATAGGAAATTTTATATTGTTGAAATGAAATAATTTCCAGAATTTATGAAATTTTTTCTAAATATAAATAGGTTTATTTTAAATAACAAAATATTCCCAACTTTATGTGTGTGTGATATGAAATGTTGAAAGGATCACATAGTTATTTCGGGTACACTGACTACTCAACTTTTTTCATTTAAAACTCAATATTCACTCATTTATTTGTGTTCAATATGAAAAATACATTAAAGATTCAACATTCATTCAAGTTTATTTCATTCTCTACTAGTATTGTTGGTTGCCTACTCACATGGTAACATCAAATAAAGTATCGGCTTGAAGTTGCTCTAACGTAGTGGACTGAAAGTCTGTACTCAGTACTTCGAAATAATTATGTGACGTATGAATTGTAATGTAAGTGATGTAAGTGGTCGAAACGGTCGGTATATGGAAATGGTTCGATTCGCGTGGTGAAAATTGGAAATGGAAATGGAAACTGGTGCAGATCAAATGGAAAGAGTATAAAAGAATACGTCGTCTAGAGAGATGGGTAAGTGATTATATTTTCTAAGTGATAACTCTATAATACCAGGTGTCTTGAAAAGTTATTTTGATATAAATGTTTATTAAGTTTTATTGGTAGTGTTTAAAATCCAATATTTACTATCTATTTTGTGTGAAATCAACATTAGAACATGAATTATTTTATCCTAAATATAGGTTATCAACAGAAGGTGGTTCATACCAGAATCAGTGTACTGTTTGTCCCATTTCTTTTTCTAGGTACTACTTTTTTATTGTCTTATTGATAATCTGTGCTAGAATGAGTGTTATTAAGGAACACATAGTTACAGGGGGGAGACGAAAATTCTTGACGATTTGATAACTTCCCGTAAAATTTCAATTATAGAATTACAAATATTCAAATATAAATATACATATTACAATCTAGGTTAACAAAAATAATAATAAAAAAAGGTGTATATTACAGGGTGTACCTACTTATATGTAGAAATATAAATTAACAATTAATTATGGTACTTACATATTAATTAAATCGTACATTTATTTTTATAATAATATTCACTAGATATTTATATATAAATTGCTACTTGAGCATTCAACAGATATGACCAGATTTTGTTTATTGACCTTCACTCTCACTGTCACTTTTATCTGAAACAATATTAGTAGTATTAGTATATTTTTTTGGTTAATACTTCTTCAAAAAACACATTCCAGACATATTTTATTAATTCGAACATCTTCCACCATTTTTTTATGTTGAAACTGTTAAATAGTAGAAAATGATATCGACAATCTTTACCCACCCTCCTTACTTGTCTTATTTTCAAAAATTTTTGAAAAAAAATAGTTGAAATTCAAAACTGTCAGGACAAATATTTTTTAATAAAAATTCCTTTATTTTTAATAAATTTTCTGAATTTCCAATAAATATTTGACCAATTTTGTGTGTTTGAACTAAGTTAAAACACTATCTTATATAAAGGATGTCCCAAATTGGATGGTTCTGGAATGTATCTCGAAAATTAGAGGAAGAAAAGAAAGTAGCTAAGATATCCTAATTTTTTTGTTCAACAAACCTTACTTCAACCTGATCTTTAGTTAGTTTCGATATACAGGGCGTTTTTTGAAAAATTGACTGCTTTTTCATTCATCTTATTTAAGGAGGTTAGGATTAGTAAGAATTTAAACGGAACATTCGATATTTTTAATTCCTATTTCTTATAATTTCACCGTAAAGCTACAGGGTGTTTCTGAATTCATGCGACAAAATTCAGGAGGTGATGGCTTGTATGAAATTAAGATGGGTCTTTCCTATAAAAAATTTCTTCAGTCCACCCCTTTCCGAGATATCACCCTTAGAAGGTGGTGACTAAAATGGTGTTTTTATCATTTTTCTAAAATTTCAGTAAAGCTAGAAACTTGAAATTCTTCATCTCGAAAAAAGTTTTGATATGAAATGAAGTGGGGGTTGCTAATTTCACCCCCGTATAATGTAACAGGAATATTGAGAAAATACCCGTGGTTAGTCCTTAGCGAGTACATAAAAATTACAGAATTTTCATTTTAGGAAAAATAATAAAAATTCAATTTTAGTCACTTTTTAAGGGTAGTATCTCCGAAAGGGGTGGGTTGAGGAAATTTTGTTATAGGAAAGACCCATCTTAATTTTATACGAGCAATCACCTGAATTTTTTTGCATAAATTTGGAAACACCCTGCATATTTTCGATTTTTTGATTTCCTATTTTAATTTTCTTTTCTCTCAGTGAAAACGTTTTGTGTATACAGGGGTACGCGAAAGTGAATCTACAGGGTCGAATTAGTGCATTTTCCTATATATCAATGTTTCGAAAAAACGATGTGACGATTTTTGAAATATGAAAACTCAAAATTAGAGGTGAAGTCAAAAAATCATAGAGACCGTAATAATGGGAATTTCGAGCTGAAATTTTAGCGACACCTT
>CAJUYH010007795.1:0-16742 GCA_910591685.1 Galerucella tenella | reverse complement strand
CTGTATCTGTATCTGTATCTGTATCTGTATCTGTATCTGTATCTGTAGAGTAGGGAGGGTGAGTTTAGGCTCACATCACTTAGACTACATGTGACCCATTGTACATCCTCCCGAAGAGTTGTCTTCCTAGGTCATCGTACATCCTGTCCTTCCCAGGAAGGTGGACAGGTCACTAGGAGACATATCCTTTATATCGGCAGGTGTAGGCCAAGACTCACCGAACACACACTCTCTTATTGACGATAACTCCTGACACTCGCCTAAGACATGCCTGACAGTTTCATCTTCCTGTTCACACATCCTGTTTAGAGGTGTGTCCACTATCCCCATGTATGTATGTATGTGTGTTTTTTGGGGTGACATTCACTGAGACCTAAAAGATCTATTATGCCCCCTTACTTCTACTCACTTTCTGAGGAGAGTCTCAGAAACTAGTCTTAGTTCCTTCAGTCCTATTTCCCGGAGGAATTTTAGGATATCTGCAGGCTTCAACTTAAGCAAATGTTCCTCTTCTATCCAGTAATCTCCTAGGTGCTGTGCTCTGGGATTCTGAAGTGCTGTGCAGCTGGAAAGTATTTGGATGGAGGTTTCTTCTTCCATTCCACAAAATCTGCATTCTTCTTCCTCCACTATTTTGAGCTTATCCCCATAGTATGGAGGTGTTTCCTTAGTTGACAGTGGCCAGTCAGAAATCCTACTGTTAAACGTATGTTTTCCGTGGTCATCATCAAATATTTCTTCGGCGCCAGCTTCCCATAGGCTAGCTCAGGATGATCCTGGCAAAACTGCATCTTTTGATTTCATCTCATTTCTTTGCATTATTTAATTTGGATAGGAACTATTATAGAGACTCTTTATATGAATTCCAAGCCTTGTTAATGAAGAAACGACACGGGTATTCCCTTTGTAGGCCTTGATGCTTTCAAGGTGTACCCTAAAAACCAGAAAAAATACAAAGCTCATGTCTGGAAAGGCTTTCCAGGTGTTTCTAGTACTGGGTATCTCTTTGGATCTACAACCGAAATATATCGAAAACCAACTAAATTCCTTGTGGTTTGTCTCTTAGGCGTTGTCAACCCAATTACCTCCTGTCCAACATGAAGCTAAAGAGGAAACACCCCTGCATTTATTGACAAAATACTATCCTCTTCCACTGAAGAGACTTCACCATCTGTGCTAACCCCAAATATCCCTCCTTGAAAGCCTAACAGATCCAGTATTTTATAGAATTTAAGAATGGGCTCGTTTACTAAAAGTCTTAAATCATTTTTAACTGACGCAAAACAAAGAACTAAGGATCAAAATATGATTCTAAAAATTTCATATCAATGGAATATGTCGTTCTC
This sequence comes from Galerucella tenella, assembly GCA_910591685.1. NCBI lineage: Eukaryota > Metazoa > Arthropoda > Insecta > Coleoptera > Chrysomelidae > Galerucella > Galerucella tenella. The sequence goes on along the minus strand of CAJUYH010007795.1, from coordinate 15,396 downwards.
CTAATACAACCAATTAAACAAGCATACCGTAGTGGGGCGAAGACTATGACTGTGACGTCACCGCATATGAAAGTTAATATGTGCACTAACATTACGCTTCTGACGGTAACGTGCCTCGCGTAGAATTTATTTATTTTGAATTACCTACAAAATTTTTTGTGAATAAAATAAAATGTGAGGCACTAATTTTGAAAAAGCAGACTCATTAAATCTTCCAGAAGATGACTTGCTAATGATTATGAAGTTTTTTAATCAAAAACACGAGTTTATTAAAATATTATTTCATATTATGAGACACATCGTTTTTGGCTGTTTTCCGGCCAGAATGATTAAAAATGTCAATATTTTCATAAATACATACTCTCTCAAATGATATACAGGGTGATTCCAGATGTTTTATTTTATTCCTGGTCTGGTGGACAAAGTTACGGAGATAACGCTATAGGTTACTCAGTAAAAAACTGCAATTTTTTTAACTGCAGACTGCCCAATTGAAGGAGCTTCTCCAAATGCTATTTATGATGAATTGTAGTGGAAATTAAATCACCAATGTTGAAAAAAAAAAGAAAAACCCATCTTGATGAAGCAGGTAATATTGGTTCCAAATGTTTACATCAGATTCAAATGCACAAGCACCTCATTGGTAAAAAAGCAATATTTGTTAGAGCTGATCCGGACTTTGAATCAAATAAAATAATTTCTTTTAAGACATATAATATACGCCAGTTTTGTTGATGATCTACTGAAAAAGATTACCTGTTCTTCGGAAAAAAGCAGTATTTAATAAAATTTAATTTGTGAAGAGCTGACCCATTATTTTATCAAATAATTTTGAACATTAATAACACCACAAGTTATAAGAACAATATTATCTATTTTTTTAATAAATTTAGATTAATACAAGCGTGTGGTTTCCAATAACCTTCTCAATATGGATTCCCAACGTATTTTATAAGGTAATTTATAACGATTCTGATTGAAGAAAAATGAAACCTTAAAAATACACAAACAAAGTATGTTGGCTTATCAGTGAATGTTTTGAGTTTTTTATGCTTTTCCGTTTTTTTGCATCCTTATTAATAGATATAAATGTTTTGTTAGATGTTTTAATCGTAATTCTTTTACATTCTGGAACCGCACAATATTTATAGCTTTTTTCACTCTGGTTCTGGTCCATTGTGTCGAATAGTTTAAATTATTTTTAAACGTTCTCATTTCATAAACATAACACTGTTCAGAGTTTGCTGAAACGTATAATAAAAAATAATAAGTATATAAGCAAGCAAAGTACTTTTTCCGCAAATCGCTAGGAAATTTTGACATTCCTGTCAAAATTTCTTGAAGAAAAAATCAGGACTTCCTTACTGTAAGGAAATGATATTTCCGTACAGTTGTTAGTGTTCTACATAAATGATTGAAAACACATTGCTTATAAGGAATTAATTTATATTTTGAAAACATCAAGTCATTGCTGAATACATTTTTAAGATCAATTTGGTATATTTACAGTAATTTGACAGTTAGTACAATTATTGAACATTGGAGGAACACTCTTAGAACTATGAGAAACATTTTGGACAACATGCAGGGTGGTAGGGTCATTTTGTTGAATATTTTGTACTGTGAAAATTTTATTTGCCACCTCAACCTTATTGTTAAGCGATTCTTCGATATATCCTTCAGCTACGTTTGATGACTTCCATCCGCCATGCCTCTTTAAACTAGTTATGTCGGCACCAGAGTCAACCAATATTGTTGCAGAAGACCGACGAAAGCTGTGACCAGTATATTCTGTCGGATTTACCAAGTTCAAATAAGTAGCAACTATTTTGGGCATTTTTCTAAATTGATGAATTCCTACCACTTGTCTACAACCCTTTCCGCTTTGGTATTTAAAGAAAAATCGGTCACTGTTCATATTTTCTGGTCTTAACGAAACATACTTTCGATAAACATTCAAGTAGATCTGATTAATTACAAATGATCTTGGTTTGTTGGTTTTCGAATCAGGTATGCTGATTAAAAGCTTAGATTCTAAGTCTTCTATATCGTGTACAGTCATTCGGACTAACTCATCCATTCTACAGGCCCCAGAAATACCAAATATAACAGCCACCTAAAAAATAAATAAAGCTATAATCTAAATAGAAATTAAAACCTTGTAAATTACCTTAATCATTAAATTTTCTTTATCTGGAGCTTCCTGGATAAATTTTTCAATTTCTTCCTTCGTTAAAATCTTAGATTTCTTTGCCCTATAACCTTGAGCTTGCCGTTTCAATAAAGAACGAAGTTTTGAGTATGTAGATATATCTACATTGTGTTTAAGTGCAAGGGTTGACTTCAGCATTGAATAATTGGCCCATAATGTTGAAGATTTCATCTTTAAACAAAGGTCTAGGAAGTATGCCATTACAACATTTTCTGAGAAAGAATTCGTATTTTTACTCATGCGATAATCCATAAAACGTCTGTATGCATTTTCGTACTTTTCTCTTGATTTCTTTGGCAATAATTCTAATGAAGCAGTATTCACTGCCTCAACCAGCTCTGGAGGAGTCCCAGGAATGGAAATTTCATCATCACTTATCATTTTTACTTTCGAGAACACCAGCAATTAAATTTATAAGCGTCAAGTTTGACAATTCAACCTCAATACGTTTCCATAGTAAGCTTTTCCTACCCGGTAAGCAATGTACTATTACTAGCTAAGTAGTCATCTAACCGAAAACCGATCGGCGCGGTATCCGCTCTCTGAACGAGAAATTTCATATGCGATGTAAATGAGCCCATTATGTGGCTTTAACGTGTACAGAAGAGGGTACAATGGACCTAATTTGATTAATAAGTTACATAATCATCAGTTGTCGATATTATTTCCATCTCCAAATGATTTTATTTCTCCTCCAAGATGACATTCTGTCATTTAGTCACCTTTTTCTTTTGTCGAACAAAAATCTATACATTGTTTGTTTTACAGGAATCCTAACGGAACATTGTCGCCTGAATGGACTCCTGAAAAAGCTAGGAAGATTTAGTGGTATGGAAGAAGAAACCTTCATCCACATACTTTCCAACTGCACAGCACTTCAGAATCCTAGAGCACAGCACCTGGGAGATTAGTGGATAGAAGAGGGACATTTTCTCAAGTTGAAGCCTAATATCCCAAAATTTCTCCGGGAAATAGAACTAAACGAGCTACTAGTCTCTGAGACTATCCTCAGAAACTAAGTAGAAGTAAGGGGGTACAATAGATCTTTTAGGTCTCAGTGAATGTCACCCCAAAATACATACCTACATGTAGGCAAGATTTGCTTTCTTTGAACAACGATTTTTCTTTCAAAAATAATCGCTGTAAGCATTAGTAATCCAAGAGAAAAAAGTTACTAACTCCCAATCAGTTACGATAAACTTCTTCTTCCTCTTTTCTAGATCCTTTTACCCTTTCAGGCGTCATATGCGGATTCCATGTCCTGTACCCATTTCTTCCATGTCTTTCTGTCTCTTGCAAGGTTTTTCATTTTTGCTATGGTCTTTCCTCGTTCTAAACCCATCTCTTGTATTTGATCTAATCATTTCCTTCTAGACCCTTTATTTTTTGATCGGTTTCCCAATCTCCATTATTTTCATAGTTAACCTATTTGGTTCCATTCTTACCGGCATCATACCAGCTAAGCTGTCTCTTTTTTATTTTACGATAAACAAAAAGAAGTTTTTCCAGACTCCTAACAACAATACTTCACTTCTCTTTATTAAAAGCCAACAGGGTGCTTTCACTATTATTTTTGATTTTATTCATCAATTTCCGTGCAACAAAAAGCGTAAAAGTCATATTCTGCGAACCCGCCTTTTGTTTGCCAACAGAATTAACCTCCCAATCTATCACGACACTGCAGATGATGTGTATTGATGAATTGACACAACAATGAGTTTTATTTTTCCAAACAGTCACTTCATCATTTACTGACCCTTCATTTTAAACTTTCCAATATAAAAGTCTACGTGAAAAATGATTTTCTTTTCAATATTTTCGTTAGTATCAATTTATACACAGACTTTTCTCAATTTTAAATTGTTATAGTCATTATAAGTTTCTATTTCTTTTATATTTTTGTTCTACTTCGATCAGTTCAAAGGATATTAGGTTAAACGCCATTTTGTTTTTGCTCGAAGAGTGTTTCGAAGAAGATAATCCCAACCTTTCCCATAATTCTGAACAATTTCTGGTTAAAACTTTCATGTATGTTTCGAGATAATACAATTCAGCACCCTTTTATCCAGTTATCTGTTAACTAGTCCTTTTATTCGCTGCTAGGGTTACGAAGTCTATGAGTAAATCCAGTCGTAAAAGGCCTCTCGTCGACTATTAGCCTGCTAGTGTCTATGTGTTTGTTACAATGCCAAACGCCAACAGAATTGGGGGGGCGGGCACTCTATCACGTTTGGCTCTTGCAGTAGCAATTCGCGGAAAAGGAGGTCAGGAATGAGGCGTTAATGCTGAAGGATATTGGAGAAGTCAATCAGGAGGGGATAAAGAGGATTAAGAAGGGTTTGAGGGAGATGGAAGGAAAGTGGCTGGATATACTTAGAGTTTCAAGGAACAGGGAGGTGGTTATAGAGGCAAAGAAAGGGGTTGAGGTCAGAGGAATCTGAGGGATGTGAAAAGAGTAACAGGAGCTAGGGCGGTGGAAGCGGGAAGGGGAACAAAAACCATTAAGATGGTTGGGATAGTCCCGTGGATTGAAGATGAAGTTGTGAGAAAGAAAATAGAGGAATTGATTGGGGAAGGGACAAGGGTGATGACAGTGGTGAGGGAGAGCAACGGGATGAAAAAGCCGGTGGTGAGGGTGGAATGGGAGAAAGTGGAAGCCCTACTAGGAAAACGGGAGATTAAGTTGGACTGGAATAGGGTAAATATTATAGAGGGGAGAGAGGAGGGCAGATGCTTTGGATGTGGAGTGAAGGGCCACCAGGTAGCGGTGTGTAATGCCAAGAAAGCGGTGAATATACTACTACTACTACTAAATGTGCAGGCGAGCCTTGTCCTGTACAACTCGAGTCAAGGTTCCGGCACAGAGGCCACTGGCGGGCCCATTGTGCCATTCCTGCTACCTAGACATCCATGAAGCCGAGCCCTTCAATAAAGGCCACAACCTTTTTCAATGGATGTCTGCTTGTGTCTCCAGGGGCCAGAACAGGGTCTCCGAAGATTCACCTGCGTAGTAGATCCCAGTGTGGACACTCTAAGAGAACATGGACTGACGTTTCGTCAGTCATGCCGCAACCCCTACATAGGGAACTTTCCTCTACTCCCAAGTTGTGGAGGTGTTTTCTCATACAGCAGTGCCTTGTTGGGAGTCCAGCTATCTTCCTTAGCCTACTCCCTGGTAGTTCAGTAGCTGCCCTGGCGTGTCCATCCCTTCAGTAGGAGTTTGGATTGTCTAGGACCCTGCAGAGCATTCCAATGAGCGAGGTGCTGATTCCTCAGCCACTTCTTCGTCTCCTTGCGTATTTTTTGTTTTGTTAGGCCCAGGGTCGGGCCCGGGCCCCTTCCGCAGCCAGTGCATCCGCCATCTCGTTGCCTTCAAAACCAGAGTGGGCTGGAATCCATTCTAGCCGCACCACGTTCCGCCTTGCAAGATTAGTAAGTCGTCCTCTTTGTTAGCAGGTCCTGAGTTGCTGGTATACCCACTCAGGGCTTCAATTGCTGCCTAACTGTCGGAGTATATGGTTATGCGTCGATCCACATAACCTCTGTCTAGGTTTATCTGCGCACATTCCAAGATAGCAAATATCTCGGCCTGATATGCAGATACACCATCACCCAATGGTACACAAACTTGTGTTCTTGGATTCCTGAAGTAAATTCCAGCCCCTGCTCTATTACCGGAGCATGAGCCATCTGCGTACCAGACGGTCCCATTAGGCTGTGTATTCCTCTGTTTTTCCCAGGACTCTCTATCCCGGATCATGGCCCTGTATGGGGTAGCGAAGTAGTACTTACGCAGGCATTCATCAGCTGCTCGAGCCAGAACTGGAATATCTTCCAGGATCCGGAGCTTCTTGACGTGCCTGTGTGGTGAATATAAGGGAATGCTGGTTATGTAAGAGCGTGGAGCACATGGCCAGAGACTGTCGGCTGGCCTTACTTTGTAGGGTATGTGGGGGAAAGAGGACACAAACCAGTGGAGACATTCTGTCTCCCCTGGTATTAGGAGAAGGAAGGGAGTGGATGAAGACGGAGAGGGAAAACATGGGAGGTACCCACTGGACCCCTCAGAGGGGACGAGTCTGGCAAATAGGAGAAAGGAGAAAGCAGACCGCGGGAAGAAAAATGTAGAGGATGGATGGAGGGTGTTACAGATGAATCTAGTGGATAGCATGATTAGGAAAGAGAAGGCATGTGAGAGGTAGGAGTGATAGAAGGGAGTGGATGACGGAGAGTGTGTGAGGGACCCCCGGCCGCCTTGAAGTATGCTAGGTTGGTGATTTCGAAACGGGAGTAACGGCGAGCTTGAGGTGGGTTTTGTTGGTAGGCATTCCTTTGGGGATGAGTCCAACACTGTCTTGGTACTGGTTAGGACCCATTCGAACATAAGTTTGACATCTCAGCCCGAAAAAAAAGTGGCAATTCGCGTATTCAATTCAAAAATTGTCCAATAGGTCTCCCCAGTTGTTTTCTTATAATTTGTTTTTAAAAGAAACTTTTCGATATTCTCAATATTTTATTGAATAGGAGGCGGTTTCTTCGATAATAGATATGATGTACCATATAAAGTCAACATACTTTTAAGGATTAAAAAAGGGAAAATCACTTTTCCGAGAGATGAAGCTTTTTCGAATTGAGGGTAAGATGCCGCTAGAACACTTTTATGAAAGACTCGGTGAATGTTTGAATAAAAAGATCGTTCCGTTTACAGTGAAGGATTTTAAAAAGACTAAGAAAGAACTACTTAAGAGATAAACGTATTTGTTTTTCCTTTAGGAAAGTTTTCTATCGAACGTAAAGAAAAGAGGAAAGGAAACGATTTAATTCGTGATGGCCCTCTTCAATTTTTTTCCAATTTATAAATCATTACCAATCAAATTTGATTTAAAGGGTTTTTTTAAGAAAAATTCCCTATTGAAGATTTCATTTAATTATAGGTATGTTAAACATACACGGCTATATCATAAAATATCCCAAATTTACCATATTTTTAGACAGGGGTGACTATTAATCCTTTCCAATTATTATAAATCTCATTATTGTTAAGTAGAAATAAGTTTCGAAACGTAACTTTCAGTTTTATTCAGTTTTCTAAAGAGTTAAACATTAGGGTTTGGTTTATTCCTTTATTACAATGTGGCGTCCATTAATTTGAGCTGATAATAGGAAATTTCGTAATGTATAACATATCTATCGACCTGCTTCAAGCAGACGACAACATAATCTCAAATCCCGCCTGCAAGACATCCTAGAGGACCCAAACCAAATCGAGACAACACTGAAATCTTAAAAGATATATCACTCTATCATAAACTTTAAATTATAGGTTTTAACTATCTGTAATAACTACTGTTTTCTGTAATCGCCCTGTGCAAGTGGCCATAGTTGCCGAACACTTGTCTCATTAGCCACTTCCGAGTCCCCAACTCTATTTTCCCGACAGATTTCAACGTTGCCAAATTTAGTAGTAACATAATAATATTGAAGTAAATATGTAAATATCACAAAATAAGAAATAGAAAACTAAAAAAAAACAAGAAATCCCAGGCCCAAGCCCGGTTGATCAAAGTTTAACTATGTATAAAAATATCAGAAAATAAGAAATAGAAAACTAAAAAAAAAACAAAAATTACGTTCGAAAAATGTAGTTGTGTGTACGATAATTATCATTTTAAAAGTACCATACATATTTTTCATGTTAACTGCTACTAAATCCTAATACTGTTCATCTTAATACTTAATTATCGTACACACTACATTTCTCGATTTTGATATTTTACAAAAGTAGTGCTAATGTAAAATGTAATGAATGTATCGTCGATGCATAATTGGTAGATTATAGGTGTGGAAGGGCCTCTAACCTTCCTAATTCTTATTTATATAACGATTCATGATTTATTGGAATAAGCTTCAAGGGAATTTATGTCTTTTTAATTCAATATTATTAAAACTTATTGTTTTGACCAAAAGGCATCACAAAAAGGCAAAAAAGATTTACGTACATTTCTGCCGCATACGTGGACTATGTGGCGCCCTCAACAAAATCAAAATAGGTACAAAATTGTTGTTTCTCATATAAAAAAACCCTCAACCTCAAATTTTGTGCATATACGTCAAAAAGCGTTGATTTGATTGTAAAAAACGAAAATTAAAATTTCATGTTCAATACCCTGTATCTCTCTTAATATTATCAACATTTTATTAAGGCTAGTTGGTTTAAATCGTAATATTTTTAAGTGAAAATTGTACTGTACTTCTATGTACAATTACTTAAGGACCACCCTGTATATTTAGACAGATTCCGATTACACGTTATATTACGTGGATTGACATATTTACTATGGTCCAGCCGTTAAAAATAAAATCTGATATCCTCATGTCAACTTCCCATTTAACGAATTTGGCGCACTATAATTCCTCCAATCTATACTTGGATTATAAGAATTGTTGAAATTGTCTATGGTTGGGTAACAGTTATTTCCATCAAATACATGTTGCGTGTTTACTGAGGACTTGGAATGAGATCCAAAATGCAAACAAAATGATAAAAATAAATAAAACGTTCGATGAAGGGCGTAAAGTAAAATCTCTAGGCTTTGTTAGATTTTATTTACAAATCGTATGTGAAACGGAAAACATAAAGGCGGTTGTGATATCAGTAGCACAGTAACGCTTAACATTTTTTTGTAAGAGAAAGTTAAATATTAAATGTGGAATCATGCCATGAGATATGGTATTTGAAAGTGCCTTTTGAAAATACGGAGACCCCTACGACCTAACGACTTCGACAATTGCGGAACTAGCCAAACGTTACACCCATGCTCAATCCCTTAAGAAATGGGATGGAATAAAAGGATGCAGTCTTGCCAGGATCACCCTGGGCGCCCCTGGGAAGCTGGCGCCGAAGAAATATTTGGCGATGACCAGGAAAAACATACGTTCAATAGTAGGATTTCTGACTGGTCACTGTCAACTAAGGAAACACCTCCATACTATGGGGCTAGTGGACACACCTCTATGCAGGATGTGTTAACAGGAAGAAAAAACTGTCAGGCATGTCTTATGCGAGTGTCCGGAGTTATCGTCAATAAGAGAGTGTGTGTTCGGTGAGTCTTGGCCTACACCTGCCGATATAAAAGAGATGTCTCCCAGTGACCTGTCCACCTTCCTGGGAAGGACAGGATGGACGATGACCTAAGAGGCAGGATGTACAATGGGTCACATGTGGCCTAAGTGCTGTGACCCTACACTCATTCTCTCTGCTTCACAGATACAGATACAGAAATACGGAGAGATGAGATAAATTATTAACATACACAAATTTTTGTATGCAATATAAAAGAAAATTATAAATAGTTTCAAGAAAATGAGAGAATATGTCGTCAAAGTGTATTCCAAGATCTCTCTCTATATACAATGTGACCACTTAAGTTCGCATCATATGGAAAACTTTTCTATTATAAATTTTAGGAAAAAAACGTATTCCTCATAAAAAGTTCAATTTTTTAGTATTATACGAAGTTTCCCAAGAAATATGAACTTAACTCAAGAGTAAAGTACCTTTAAATTTGACAATATCGAAAAATAGTATTGGAAAAAGTTGATCAGAACTGAAAATTACGTTTAAATATGCAATTTCATCCATTTACATTGAAAACATAGGTTTTGTGCTTGTTTAACACATTGACGGGGTTACGTATTAGTCCTTCGAAAACACAGATAATTGCGTTCACCAGAAGAAGGAAAAGGGAAGGACTTGGCCCTCTGACGCTTCAAGGTGATCCAGTACGATTGTCGGATGTAGTAAAATATCTTGGGGTTATCCTAGACCAGGCTTAACTTGGAACCGACACCTCCAGCACGTGATCAAGAAAGCAGAGGTGACCTTTATGGTTGCCAGACGCACTTACGGCACTAAATTGGGACTTAGACCCAGCATGGTACACTGGCTGGTTGTCATTCCCAGGATCACATATGCATCTCTGGTATGGTGGCCAAAGATCAGACAATCCTCTGCTATGCTAAAACTGAGCAAGGTCCAAAGACTTGCATGCATTGGCATTACAGGGGCAATGAGGACTACTCCTACAGCGGCGCTGGAGACAATGCTAGACCTTCCTCCGCTACATTGTGTCATAATGTGCCAAGCAAGGGCAGCACTAACACTACTGGAAAAAGCATCAGACCATGACGTGGCACATGGGAGAGGATACACAGAGATAAGGCATGTAGATGATGACATTTTCAAAATGCCAACAGACGACATGACCACCAAATATATCTTTCACGAGAGCTTCGAAATTGTCATCAAAGATCGAAAGGAGCTTGAGGAAGAGAACGCACCACCACTTAGTAGAGCGGTATACAGACGGATCAAAAAATGAACTTGGCACCGGAGCGGGCATATACAGCAAGACGAGCAAATATGAAGAGATCGTCTCGCTTGGCAAATACATACGCTTCTGTATTTCAAGCAGAGGTCTATGCAATACTTGCATGTGCAAGGGCTAATAATATGAGAGCCTACAACAACAGGCAGATCAGGATCTACAGTGACAGTCAAGCCGCCCTTGAAGAACTTCAGAGCTATAGGGTGACATATCGGCTAGTATGGGAATGCGGCGAAGAACTTAGAAGACTGGCGACTCGGAACAGTGTAATACTGGAGTGGGTCCCAGGTCATAAAGGAATCGCAGGCAATGAAAAAGCTGACGAACTCGCAAGAGTAGGATCGTCAACTCTGATGAACGGACCCGAACCTGCTGTGGGCATCCCCAGATGCTTAATGAGGTCATGGTTAAAAGGGTGGTTGAAAGGACAACACAATAAACACTGAAAGAATACGACCAGGCAAATACATGGGAAAAAATTCATAAAAGAACCATCAGAAAAAGGAGCGAAAGAACTGCTCTCAATGAGCAGGAACAAACTAAACACCATTACGGGGCTACTTACGGGACACTTTCCCACAAAGAAGCACCTAAACAAAATAGGACTGTACAACGGAGACCTCACATGCAGAAGATGCAAAAAGGATACCGAAACAGCTCTGCATATACTATGCAACTGTGAGTCGCTGGACCACAGAAGGCAGAAACTTTATGGTAGAACCCAAATGACTCCAGAAGACTTCTACAACCAACCAGCAAAGAACCTGTTTGTGAAGACCATTTTAATGTAAGTACCTACTTCTATGCTGGTAATTTTTATTCTTAAATAGTTTGAGGTTATGTGCCTAAATGTCTAGGAATCAACCATAAAAACATCATTTTCTTACGACCACACATCGAAATATGGTTGGTATATATTATATAAATAATACATAGTTTAAATCGTACTTACGATCATGCTTTAAGTCCTCTTATTTCCTCTGCATTAAAGCAGCTGTTTGACTTCATAAATTCAAGCAGCATAAATGAGTCTACTTTGGGCAAGTTATCAGTGTGTGCTTTTACACAACCTTCGCTAGCCATATCTTTACTCACAAAATATGAAAGAATTGTCACTGAACACTGAACTAGTAAATAAAATATATTCTTCCAAAAGTTTTAAAGTATCTTCGGAAATACCGAATATTTATGTCCACTTTCCATTTTACGTTGACTTTTAGAAATAAAAAAAGCACACACAAACACGTAATGGTCTCAAACAAACATATAATAGTATATTACGTAACGTGTGTGATAAGGAGCATTTTACGCACGAATGGAAAAGTTATGCACGATGCGAGTGCGTAATTCTGTGAGTGCGTAAAATGCTCTACAACACGAGTTACGTAATATACTTTACCTACGACCTACTTGTACTTGTATTTTTTATAAGAAGCATAAGAAATAACAATTACATAATTAGAGGTATTTGGTAAACTCCATCTCTATTACTCTATTACCAATGAAAGAAGCACATTGAAGAACTAACATTTAATCATTATTAATATATTGTTGATAATAGAAAGTCCATTTTCCAATTATAATCAATACATATACATAGCCCTTTTGGCTTTTCATAGTTAAACGTGGCCATATCTAATGTTTTCGAATAGTAAATTTTGAATAAAATGGAGACGTCTATTGACAGTTGCTAAGATGTTGCTAGGGAAGCCCTGCGATTTACTTTACAGCTGTGCGTTTTTTTTACAGTGCGTAATAGACGTCATTACATTGATACCGACTGTGTGTTATTGACTGATTACAGGGGGGGTCGTAGGTAAATGATATTTTTACGTCGATGGAACAATTAATAGTTGATTAAAATACAATATAAACACACAACTACACACAACCTAATGTAATACCGGCCATATTGTCATAAATTAATACAAGATATATGACATCACACGTATCATCGGTAGCGTTCGGAAATCCTCGGAATGTGGTCGGAAAGTGCATTGAAATTTGAATTCTTTTTTAAAATTTGGGAGTAATTTCTAATGGAAACTGGTTTATTTCCTATTATTAGTAATTTTTGATATCATATTTACTATTATAAATTAATATCCAAGCAAAATATGAAATATGCGTGTACTCTATTCTGATTAATTTTTATTTATAACATTTCTCAATATTGTCAATTTTTTTTTTTTTTTTTTTTTATTTTAATATCAAACTGCATCAACCACTATATATGTGACACACTTATTTGCACATTACACATGTCACATATGGGTGGAATGTCTTTTGAGAGTAAATGCTGGCGGGTGAGTCGTGTGTGACCTATATTGTCAAATTTAAAGGTACTTTATTCTTGAGTAAAGTTCATATTTTTTGAGAAACCTCGAATAATACTAAAAAAAACATGCAGAACTGTTTATGAAGAATAAGTTTTTTTCCTAAAATTGATAATAAAAAAGTTTCCCATATGGCGCGAACTTAAGTGGACACAGTGTATATATCCATCCTCCAGTAGTAGTATTTTTCCATTACGAACTGCAGAGGTTGGTGAAATTGTCTGAGAACAGACATATCAGAGGAAGTAACGTCGAATTCGGGTCGCTGAATACGAGTATTTCGGATACAATTTCAGCTGTCTACATTTTAGCGGAAATAATTTTCAAGCTAACGAACGCTTGTGATAACAGCTTTGCTGGTAGCCTTGATTATATACACTCAAGGCTGGTAGTTAAAATTTTGTTTAGATGAGATTTGTGTGTAAGTGTGTTTGGCTATCATACCAGCTTAATATAAGTGATCCTTATAGAGATGATTGTGAATATTGTGATTATGATACGGCTATTGTATTACGAGAGGTATACCGTATCAGTTAATTAAAGATCTGATTACTTAGGACAAGGGTGTATCGAGTTGCTACAAGCTGGGAAGTTTTTTTACGTAAAATTGTATAGTTTGTCTCAAAATATATTGTCTTCACTTTTGCCGGCAATCATAAAATTAATGGGCTAATTGGAATAAATCACACGACCAATAGCTGCTGTAGAAGAGATCGCCAGTGGCGTACTATTTAAAGTAATTTTAGAAATAATGAAATTCAGAAATATCTATCTTTTTGTGTTTTTATCATATCCTTTGTTTTTTATTTGATATGTGAAGGCAATTGCTTTAAACTTTTTTCTTTTTCTTCCTAAATGAGAGATTTATTATTAAATACTATTTGACTGTTGTTGGGTTTCATTTCAGGTAAAAGCTAAGACGATATACTTTGAGACAAACTATAAATTCAGAGCTCAAGATCTTCGCAATAGGGTACAAGCATAAATTTTGCTATTGGTGGGAATTGACGCTGTATTAGGTCTCCTAACACCTTGCATGCCTATTTTTTCAAAATAATATAAACTTCACTTTTAAAACGACTTTAAAAATCATAAAATTTGAAAGTCCGCCAAAACGCGCTTTACGTCATAAAGATTGCTTCCCCATGGTGTGACGTCATTTGTTTACGTTCTTATTCGTGTATCACGCTCTGAGTTCTTGTGACCTAATTTGTTTCTGAAAGCTTTAAAAATGGATAGAGCCGAAAAAAAACTTTGTATTCCAAGTATTGCATTGTTCCAGTGTGTAAATCAACGTCTATTAAAACTCCAGACAAAATATTTGTTACTTTACCTAGTGGCGCAAGCAAAAATACACTTGAGAGAAGGTCATTATGGTTGCAAGCTATGCGTCGAAACAAACACGATATTTCGACAAATACTACTACTTTTGTTTGTGAAGACCATTTTAATGTAAGTACCTACTTCTATGCTGGTAATTTTTATTGTTAAATAGTTTGAGGTTATGTACCTTTATGTCTAGGAGTCAACCATAAAAACATCATTTTTTTACGCTCCACATGGAAATATGGTTGGTATATATTATATAAATAAAACAGTTTAAATCGTACTTACAATAATGCTTTAACTCCTCTTATTTCCTCTGCATTCAAGCAGCATAAATGAGTCTACTTTGGGAAAGTTATCAGTTTGTGCTTTTACAAAACCTTCGCTAGCCATACCTTTACTCACAAAATATGAAAGAATCGTGACTGAACACTGAACTAGTAAATGAAATCTATTCTTCCAAAAGTTTTAAAATATCCTCGGAAATATCGAATATTCATGTCCACTTTCCACTTTACGTTGACTTTTAGAAATAAAAAAAAGCACACAAAAACACGTATTGGTCTCAAAAAAACATATAAATGATATTTTTACGTCGATGAAGCAATTAATAGTTGATTAAAATACAATATAAACACACAACTACACATAACCTGATGCAATACCGGCCATATTGACATAAGTAAACACAAGAGATATGACATCACACGTATCATCGGTAGCGTTCGGAAATCCTTGGGTTGTGGTCGGAAAGTGCATTGAAATTTGAATTTTATTTTAAAATTTAGGAGCAATTTCCAATGGAAACTGGTTTATTTCCTACTATTAGTAATTTTTGATATCAACTTTACTATTAAAAATTAATATCTAAGCAAAATATGAAATATGCGTGTAGATACTCTATAGTTAAAATCTGTTGAAAAGTCCAATAATTTCACTGCTTGATTGTTTGGTTATTGAACATTTTTTTGTAGCTAAACTTTTTGACGCGTTCGTGGTTTTGGTTGTTGTTTGGATTTGAAAGTCGAATCAAATATGTATTGTTGAAAAAATCAGTGTAAAAAAAACTGCCATCGAATTTCATGTTTAAATTGGAATGAATAAAAGACGCTTTGATACGCAACACGAAATCTAA
>CAJUYH010007794.1:16847-30657 GCA_910591685.1 Galerucella tenella | reverse complement strand
TTGTTTCGATATCATCAACTTGAGTTCGGAAAAACAGCGTTCACCCTAAAGCCATACAGTTACTAGCAAAGTTCAGTTATGGGGCGGCTGAAACTAGGCTGTTGCCATCAACTTTGTCATGGGATCTGATCAGGCAATGACGAACAAGAATATAGTCCATACAGTTGTGTATTTCGGCCTGAATTCTTGGTTAAGAAAACTTTATTCACAAGCCACTGTTCAAATAAAAGGTTCTGACGGCTTGACAAAATTATATGATCTAACTTTAGGTGTTCTACAAGGAGAACCCTTGAGTCCCCTTTTATTTGCTCTGTTTATCGCCGATTTGGAAGACTACTTTTATGCTCAAGGAGCTCAAGGTGTAAATATCGATAATAAAAATGATGTTCTAACACTCCTGTATGCTGATGATCTCGTTATCCTGGCTCATTCTGAAATTGATGTTGCAAGGAAACTGAAAATGTTGGAAAAATATACTGACACCAATCGTTCAACTGTTAATCTTAAGAAAACAAAAATTGTTAGGTTTTCTAAAGGTGGATTCCAAAAACCGAACTACAAATTTTATTTTAAGAACAAGATCATAGAATTGAGTAATACATATACATATTTAGGTGTAACGTTTTCTTCCTCTGGCTTATTCAGTGAAATGTCAACTGCAACTGTAAAAAAAGGTAAACAAGCCGTTGGCGCTCTCATTCCTGTGATGTGTAAGGCAAAAATTACCCTAGAATCAAACTATTTGAATCTCTAGCGTTGAGCGTTATGTTTAACAGTGTCTCTGTTTGGGGTCCTCGTTATTTGGATGCACTAGAAAGGGTGCAAATACATTTCCTAAAACGAATCCTTTTAGTAGTGGTTAATACTCCGGACTCTGTTATTCGGATGGAAACAGGAAGAGTTAAGTTGTCGTACATGTTTTTAAAATGACAATAAATTGGTTACCAAAAATTCTTCAAATGGAAAAATTTCGCTATCCCAGACTTTGTTTTGAGCAACAGCTACGTATTATGAATTCCGCTACCACAAAGTATAATTGGGCATCCCAAATCAAACAATGTTTTGTTGACGTTGAATCACTGCAGTTATGGAATCAATTATCTTATGGTTATCTAACAGCACAAAAAAAAACTACTATTTTCCAAATATTATACCTTCCTGCACCAATCCGATATTGCTACATCGTCAGCGTACCCTTTCATGGCTCTATATAATGCTTTCACCACAACACGTGAACCAAGCAATTATTTACTGTTGAAGTTTCCAATTCAGATCACTCGTACTTTAGCTCAACTCCGTACGGTTAATCAATTTAAAATGAAGTTCACATTAAACGGCATAACCTATAGTATAGATCCTACTTTAACATGTACTGTTTGTAACCTGGACGAGAAAGAAACTATTTTTCATATTTTGTTTGAGTGTCGGATATATACAGTTATGAAACAAAACATATCCTGTCTGCAGAATTTGGAAACATTAGTAAATGCTCCACAAAATATAAACCTATCTGAGGGAAAAACTATATGCTGCTACCTTTGGAATATTCTCAAATTGAGGTCATTTATACTCGATGAATAATGTATTTATTTTATTTTTTATTACAAACTGTCTTGTAATTTTTTTTGTATATTATCACACACTAACCTTGCTGTAAACATTGTTTTCTATAAGCAATAAAGTTATTATTATTATTATTATTATTTCGGCCTGAATTCTTGGAGGAAGGTCAAGAGTATAGTGAAGTCTCCAGAAGTATTGGGTATTGGACAGCAAACAATTTACAGGAGAAAACAAATTATAAGGCACTGAAAGAATTGAATAGATTGAGAAATATTAACGGTATAAAAACTGAGACCCAATTTGGTAGATAGATTTTCTTTTTGCATCTGATCAGGATCAGGATCTACCAAATAATTTTGTAGCTTTCAATACATTATCTACACCATCATCATATTTCTTCCAAATAGAACCATTTCACTGAAAATTTTATCTTCAAACGAAATAAACCAAAACTGGTACATATTAGTAATGTCACTACAACTTATCCAGATTCATGTGTCAGTTCTTATTTCAAATATTGTAGCTACAGTTACTGACTCTTCATATTCACGTCACATTAGTTATGTTGATTCTTCCAATTAGTCGTTAGCATACAGTTGATCTGACTGATTTAAATAATTATCAACTTGTAATCGAGAAAAGCGTTTGTCCTAATTTATACTACTGATCCAAATTATTCTTCTGAATAATTCTGTTATGTTATGTAGTTTGCTCGGGATTTTATTGTAACCAGAAACTGAATTCAATAACAAAAATATTGGAATTACCTACCTCTTATTGACTCGCTTTGTGCGATTAGTATAAATATAAAAATAAAACATTCTTATCCTTCGTCTTCCTAGCATCATACTGGATCTCATGAAACGAAGTTTTTATTTATGAGTTCAATATCGAAAGGAAACGAACTCCAGGAGGAAAAATTAAATTACAAAATAAAGAGATTTTTATGACGTTCATTATACGAAATTGCTTCATAAATATCAGTATCGCGCTAGGGCAAATTTAATATCATTAGTGCCTTTGCGGCAACCTTCTTAGGTCTTTGATGATGATATCAAGGTAAAACTGGACATGGGAAATTCATTAGTTTGATTGGTTATATCTTAACACAAATATTTTGAAGAAGACTGAAGTGTTCAAGTAGACGATAAAAACGATAATAAAATTTGCAGTAGAAATATTACTTATTCATGCCTAACATTTTGGTCAGTTTTGCTTGTCTACATTCGAATTAATTTAGAAAAAAATTTTATTATGAAAGCTGTAAATTGTTTGAAAATAATGACGGTAATTTTTCTCATCAAATTTTATTTTTCCATCTCCGAAACTGGCTGAATACCTCTTTGAAGCGATATTGTTAAATCAAATTTTTCTTAAATAGCCTCGTTACTGCTAAATACCTTTTTCTCATTAACTTGGACGGGAAAGAGAGCTCGTCAAAAATGAGCAAAAACCTAAACTGAATAATGATTGGAGAATTTTTAATCACTAGTCAGTGTTGTACACAACTGTCGCTGGACCAGTTTGTGTTAAATATCGGCAATGTAATTGGGATATAATTAATTGCATTGTTTTGTTGACGGTTATGCATTTATAATGAGAGCGACGGTTTGCCCCGGCCGATATTGCGCACGCCGTCCAATTTCCGCAATGGCTGTGATGCTGAAGAGAGTTTAATTAAAACTCTCTTTAAATATTTAACTTTAATGGATGAGCTTTTGAAAATATGCGTAAAATATATTTTTTTTCAGTTTCGAAATATTTTTCACCACATCTGTATTCAAAACTAACAAAGCAGGGAACAACTTTAAAGTATTAATATGCAGTGGTTGCGCGTATGTTTCTAAACACCCAAAAATAAAAATAAATACTGCATTTAATTCGTTAGAATCCCAAATTAATATTTGGAACCTAATTTGGAAAATATTATTTGGGATGTGGAGTAAAAGTAATTGCTCGATAAAAACTCATTACATCATATTTGTCACATCCAATATATGAATATCGTCTTCATTTGAAGTATCGAAAAAGCTCACCAAGTATTAAAAAACCGTGTAAAGTCTATTCGTACTGTAGTGAAGTGACTAAGTACATACCTGTTAAGAAAGACCCGTGCATGTTGTGAATTTGGAATATAGCCGAACAGGTCCGTACTTTGCTCATAGTTTAGGGCGGGTTTATCAATGCCTGGTTAAATCTGTCAGCTACGTAGCCCTTAGCTATCTCTAGCCGCCAGTCAAAGTCTCGGTTGCAATAGAAAGCGTTTATCAATGCACCACATAACCGACAGCTAGCTAACTGGAGGCTGAGTGTAATTGAGCATTTGACAACCTTGTTCGGGTGTGTAATGTTGTCAGAGTGTGAATTTCTCATTTAAATTCGGTGTAAGGAGGATCACGTTACATGAAATATACATACCTATTATTAATTTTATTCGCACATTTGGTTATAACACACGGAATCGAGAGTATGGAGGTGAAAGTTATTATTTTTCTATGTTACCGTAAGCTTACTCTGACAACATCGTGGAAAAAATTTCACTTCTCAGTGTCAAAATTGTTATTTCCATTTCGTCTATGTTGTGCTTTGTTGAGTTGTTTGCATTTGAGCATGTCCACAAAACAAAAAAGGTTTCCCAATTTCACGAAGTCAGAGCGACCAAAACCTTTATGCTAGTAAACTACTATTTAAGAATCAAATAAGCTTCTCGATTTCACCCTAAACGATAATAACACAATTAAATTTAAAGTTGAAATAATCTTTGTTGCAAAATGTGAGCAAACATGGAAAAATCATGACACATACAGTTGTCAGTTAGAATCTATGGTTAGAATAACGGAACACCACCACTTTCTCGTATTTAACTGTATGTTCTATGGTTAACATCAACATGATAGTGGCAGCTAGGGTAGCCGAAAGTTTGACTGCCAGCTAATGCAAACTGGCAGTTGATAAACACTTTGACCCACAGCTAAGATTTAGTCGAAGGCTACAATATTTAATCGAGCATTGATAAACCCGCCCTTGTCATTAAAACAAAATTTGATGGCTATATTATTACAAAAAAATAACACACAATTTTATTGGACAATGTCCCGTTAAACTCATAGTGTAGTTTTACTTTGACTTGGGCATTCATTTGATCTCAACGTGATGTAGTCACCCAGCAGAATCTTCAATTGTCTAAGCCCTACTACAACTTTCCAATATTCAGATTTTCTCTTTTTTCAGCTTTGCTTATTTTTTTCTATGTTACATAACTTCCACCGCAAAAGGGTTCCGTTCCCCCAAAAGGGTGTTCCAGTCCCCTTCTTTGCTAGTTCATCTGCTATTTTATTTTCGTTTATTCTAGTGTGCCCAGGAATCCACAGTAATTACTACTACTACTACTACAGAATGTGCAGGCGAGCCTTGACCTAGCCAAACTAAAGTCACGGTTCCGGCACTGAGGCCACTGGCGGGCCCATTGTGCCATTCCTGCTACCTAGTCATCCATGAAGCCGAGCCCTTCAATAAAGGCCACAACCTTTTTCAGTGGATGCCTGCTTGTGTCCCCAGGAGCCATGACAGTGACTCCGAAGATTCGCCTGCGTAATACAGCCCAGTGTGGACACTCTAAGAGAACATGAACTGACGTTTCATCAGTCATGCCGCAACCCCTACATAGGGAACTTTCCTCTACTCCTAGATTGTAGAGGTGCTTCCTCATACAGCAGTGCCCTGTTAGGAGTCCTGCTAGTCCTCAACCTACTCCTTGGTAGTTCAATAGCTGCCCCAGCGTGTCCATCAGTCCATCCCTTCAGTAGGAGTTTGGATTGTCTAGGACCCTGCAGGGCATTCCAATGAGCGAGGTGTTGGTTCCTCAGCCACTTCCTCGTCTCCTTGCGTATCGTTTGTTTTGTTAGGCCGAGGGTCGGGCCCGGGCCGCAGAAAGGAGCTGCCGCTCCTTCCGCAGCCAGTGCATCCACCATTTCGTTGCCTTCAGAACCAAAGTGGGCCGGAATCCATTCTAGCCGCACTGCGTTCTGACTTGCAAGATCAGCAAGTCGTTCTCGACATTCGTCAGCAAGTCCCGAGTTGATGGTATATCCACTCAGGGCTTTAATTGCTGCCTGACTGTCGGTGTATATGGTTATGCGTCGATCCACATAACCTCTGTCTAGGTTTATCTGCGCACATTCCAAGATAGCGTATATCTCGGCCTGATATGCAGATACACCATCACCCAATGGTATACAGATTTGTGTCCTTGGGTTCCTAGAGTAAATTCCAGCCCCTGCTCTGTCACCAGAGCATGAGCCATCTGTGAACCAGACAGTCCCATGAGGCTGTGTATTCGTCTCTTTATCCCAGGATTCTCTGTCCCGGATCATAGCCCTGTATGGGGTTGCGAAGTAGTACTTGCGCAAGCATTCGTCAGACGCTCGAGCCAGAACTGGAATATCTTCCAGGAGCCGGAGCCTCTTGACGTGTCTGCACTCTTCCCCTCTTCGCACGTATCCCAGACGCTTCATGCGCAGGAAAGCACTCCCCGCCTCAGCCTCGATCACATGGTGAAGAGGCCGAAGACCAAGGATCACTTCCATCGCAGCAGTTGCACCCAAACTGACCACCCTTTGAAGGCGTGCCAGTTGCGATCTAGCCGTGACCAAGGTTACCCTCGGCCACCAGACCAGAGCCGCATATGTGAGCATAGGCAGCATAATAACTCTATAGAACCATATGATCGTTTTGGGGGTCAGTCCCCACCTCGGACCAATGGCTCTCCCACAGGCCCAATACGTGTTTGTCACCTTGCTTAGGCGACTATCAAGATGAGCCTTCCATGTCAGTGATTTATCAAGGATCACTCCTAGATACTTCACCTGTTCAACCACCGGCAGTGGTACTCCATCAAGATTTAGACCCTCAGGTCTTATACCTCTCTTTTTGGTGAAAGCAACTATCTCAGCCTTGGCAGGATTAACTGCAAGTCCGTGTTCGTTACACCACCCATGTACCCTATTCAGAGCCCTTTGCATGAGGTCCCTGAGAACGGTAATGTACCTTCCAACAACAAGGACAACGATATCATCGGCATACCCAATCGTTAGAAAGCCCTCACCGTTTAAAAGGGTTATTAGCTCGTCAATGACTAGGTTCCACAATGTGGGCGAAAGAACTCCCCCTTGCGGACATCCCCTAGCGACGATTACTTTTGCCACATGGTCTTTCCATGTGGCCTCTACTGTACGGTTGCACAACATGGCCCCAAGCCAGTGAGTGATCATTGGCTCTATTCCATGATTTGCCGCAGCCCTACACATGGATCCTACAGGGGTGCTGTCAAACGCCCCTTATATATCCAAGAAAGCTCCCAGGGCGATCATGCCATTTTCCAGCGCCTTCTCCACCTGAGTTACCAGTTGGTGTAAGGCACTTTCAGTTGACTTGCCACACCTAAAAGCATGTTGGTTGTTGTGGAAAGGATACCTAAGCCCAACCTTTTCCTTTATGTACCGATCAGCCACCCTCTCCAGTGTTTTAAGCACAAAGGATGTTAGGCTAATGGGTCTAAAGGATTTAGCCACCGTATATGTGGTACGACCCGACTTGGGTATGAAGACTACTTTCACCTGCCTCCACTGTTCAGGGACATACCTACGTGCCAAACAGGCCCGAAAGATATGCACCAGAATTGTGCCAACGGCCTCCCAGCCTTGTTGAAGCAAAGCCGGGAAGATTTGGTCTTTCCCCGGAGACTTGTATGGTCTGAATGACCGTATTGCCCAAGTACTCCACAGTAATTAACTATATATTGTTCTCGCCTAGTTCATTGTTATTGCCTAGGCATCACCAAACCATTTCGGAACTGATTACACATGAGCTCAGTGAGCCATATTCATAATTTATCTCAAGTATCTTACAATTGCCGTGAATTTACTTTCAAAATACGAAAACCTGCTTTTTACATATAGCTTAAACATATTGTGCCCTTTTTTTCAATAAAACGACAAAAATGTAGGTAGGTATATGGAAATTTCTCATCAATTAATTCCAAATTTAATGAAAATTTTAACAAAAACGACCCAAATTGAAGTAATTATATGGTACGTTGTAGATATTTTTGGATGTGGAAAATAATTACTGTATTTTCAAATTTATGAACCAAAGAGGCTTGGAGAATTGATAAATGGAGAGTAAATTTGGTTTTATACAATTATTATGTAGGACAAAACATTTGAGTTCTGAGCTCGATCTTTCTGGAAAAGAAAGATTTTTAAATTGAAATTTGCCTCAGTTGGTGGCAATTGCCATAAAATATTATGAAAAATACTAGAGAATAGCCCAGGCAGACAATAATGCAACAATACGATCACAATTACTTTACTGATTGGCCGCCTCCCGTTAAAAACATTTTATAAATCCAATACTAATATTCACAGCCAGGCTCTGCTTTAAGTTATCATTTATCAAACAGTTAGTTCTTAACTGATAAAGAACTGTTAAGAATCCCCTTTCGGGCTGCCAAGAGACAACAAAGTTTCTCTCATATGGGTGCTGGCACATAAGAGAATTGCAGGGAATAAAATGGCGGACCAATTAAAGGGCTAAGAAAGGTTCTAAAAGGGACTTTATAGATGCGAAGCCGTTTGGTAGAATCACAAAAGATTGCATAAGAAGGAGAATCGGGAACTGGCTAAATAGGGAACTCTCAACCAGGCTATTGAAAATGGGTAAGAGACATTTGGAGACAGTTCGGACTGGACGACAGGATACTGCCATTTGAGGAAACATCTGCACAAAATGGATAAAGTTAGTGAACCTAAGAGAAAAAAATGTGAACTCTATGATGGAACACCTACTCACATAATCTGCTTCTGTGAGAACTTACAAAGACTCAGACGAAAGCACTGTGGAGAGGTATTAACTACTGTAGATTATAATTATTTAACACGTTAATTAAGAAAAGAATATATTAAATAGAAAAGTACAAAATAAGTGACAACTCTCTAAATTATCTTGTCAAAAACTCCCTGACATATCTCTGACCATAATCTCGTATCCTAGGTAGTAGTAGTCTATAACATCTTCCCCTTTTAAGAAGGTTGTTCTATATTCCTAGGTAAGATCGTAATCTGCAAGTATTTGAGGCATTTTCCTACTATGAGTAGGTCTACTGGAATTTGGATGACTTCCACCTTGAAGAGAACGAATTTTATCAGATAGACGATAGACCATTAGGTTCGGAAGAGTGAATGAGACTGAACGTATCTAGTAGTATATGAAGTGGTAAATTTGTTTCAAGTCTGTTTTCCTTTTCGTTATTGACGTCGTTTCTTGATTTCAATTGATTGGTATGAACTCTTATTAACTTGTGAGGTTGACTAAGTAATACATTGTACCTACATTACTTTGCCTATGTTTTCGATTACCTTTCCTTCTATTCAATCATGTGAGTGGCTCATTTTTACATAGACCGCTTCTCCTGGTTGAAAATGTTGAGTTCTCGCACCGTTTTTTCTGTTAAATTGTTCTTCAATTTTTGTGTTTGTTCTAATTCCTCTATGATTGTCCGATGGAATACTTGTTGACCATTCACAGATACTGTTATGTACTTACGAGGAGAATTGATTTGGTTTACGGACATTGTCTTTAACTGCTTCTTTCGGAACTTGTTTTTCTTTTTGTTTTGAGTGGATGTCGTACATTCATTGTCTGTAGATTCTCTGGTTTTTATTGATTTGTTTTCAAAACATGAACAGTAACCTTCTCTGTATCCAATTTTGGAACATACATTGCATGTGTGTTGCGAATATTGGCACAATTTCTTGAACAAGGTGTTCTTGGCTTCTCTTGATCAGTATGCTTTTTATCTGAAATCTTGTGAACCGTTGGATTGTTTTTGTTTTCAACGAGAGCTGTATCACTTTTGAGATTGAGATTCTTTGACATTCATCCACTAGTGTTTGTAAAGATAAGTCATCTTTTTCTTCGTTAATTTTAGACAGTAATCTTGTAGTGATATCGGAATAACTTGATGATTTTAAACCTATTATGAATATGAGGCATTTAAACTGATCCTCGCTCAGTCTTTTCAACTCAAAAGCTTCGCAATGCTTGTTTACGTAATCTGCGTAAGTCAAAAAATCATCGTTGATATTTTTCTCCGTCTATAAGCATTTATAGCGCATGCTAAAAATAGATACTGGTTTTCCAAAAATTCTTTTCAAAATTATTATGGTAGTTTCAAAATTGTTATCTCGTGGATGTTTTGGAAGAATAAAATTTGTGTACCTTTCGTGTACTTGTATATTCAATTTTCTAATAATGAGTCTGACCTTAGCTGCATCATCTAGTCTTGAAGCGTCTTAGAGAAATAAGTATTCGTATCTGTTGTACCAAGATTCAAATGTAATGATGTTATCGTGGTCTGGTACGAATCCAGTAAGGTTTCTTCCCAACGATTCAATAAGTAATTCGGTGTTGTGTGTCCGAATCACGATTTGCGGCCAGCTCTTTATTATACTTATTACATATTCCATTTCCCCGATATAGAACATTGCGTTTAACAATAGTTTTAATTGGAGGGCTTTAAACTTCTAAACAAAATTTACCGCGGGCCAGTCACTCACGGGCTATGGAGTAGTCACATTGCAGGGACATAATGTTTTGTATAATTACTGCATACATGACAATTTATAACTGGGACTTCCAGGGACGTACCTACAAATTAACTTGTTATTGGAAGTTATACTGCTCTACCCTGAAGTAATTATTAATATTAATGTAAATGGCCTTAAGCTAAGCACAGAAACAAAAATATGTGAATATATACTGGGTGTTCTAAATAGCAAATCACATATATAAGTGCTGTCAAAATAATAATAATAATATAGATAGACTGGTAATATCCGAAAAGCACCAAATACACATTAATTTCATAATTTTTGAGATCTGTATATGAGTTGAAAAACCTATTTGGGATAGTTTTCTTTTGAATTGAATTTAAAATTGTTCCATTATTATAGTCAAAAACAGAAAAACATTTTCACATTCAATATATAATTCACAGTTCTTCATTTTAAGTCAACCGAACCTTCCCTTGCTTCAATATATTCCATTCCATCCAGTTTGTGATATTTGAAAAAATGTAAAGTAATGTATTATTTCAAAAACATTTTGGGGAAAATAAATCCCATCTGCCTATAAATAACATGCAATTGTTTCTATTATGTTACATTTTTGTGTCAACGTAAACATACAAACAGCTTTACAGACAATTTTCAGCAAAAAATAGATATAAAAATTGACGTATCGCTTGCAGAAAGCAATGGTGGTTTGCGAAATTGACGAAAACGAGATAAGATGCCAAAAGGTTTGTGAGTGTCCTCTCTTTTTTCTCTCATTTTTTTCAGGAATCAAACCACAATAATGTTTGATTGAAACACTACCGAAACGTCGAAATGAAAAATAAAAAACATTATTGTGGTTTGATTCCCAAAAAAAATAAGAGAAAAAAGAATAAGTAATGTCACAAGGAACGTACAGAAGATGTCCTCTCTTTTTGCCATGACATATACATTGTACGATTTCTAATATATGTATTATATATATCATAAAACCATAGATAAGGAATTAATATACTCTGACATAGACCGGCTTGACCATGATGCTAGTGGCGCCGTGCTGTGATCTGTGTGTTAACTATATAGAGATTCGATGGATGGCGAAAATTTCAAATATCTGGAGGATTTTAAAAATAGTTCATTTTTGAAGGCAATCAAAAGATAGGTCACTATTTGGTATAGTCAGGGTAGCTATTCTTGAAAATCATACAATCCGGTACTTCTCTCGTACGATAGGGTCTATCCCGTGCGATCTATCGACTCACACGATCGAAATCGACTAATTCTTGAACCTACATGTGAACTTTCAAAATTATTGCGTTGTTGTCAGCATTATTTAATACAAAAGATCTACTTTCTAGTTATTTTGAGCCTTTCGGAACTTTAGTTCTTTACGTCAGGTTATGTTTGAGCGACCAGGGGTCGTGACGCAAAAGATCTGACCGTTACGCGTTACGCGTTCGTGCTTATGCTCTCTCCTGTTTACGAAGCAGCGATTCATATGCTCCGGCCGGGATTCGAACCCGGACCGCCCGCGTGGAAGGCGAGCATTCTACCACTGAACCACCGCGTGAGAGTCTGGTTTGCTTACTACTCGGCCACCGAGGCATATGCAAATCGTTTATCTATAACGTCAAATGTATTACATAATTTTTGCTTAAAAGGAACTAAAGTTCCTACCGTGTGTCCCGCGACACGTTCTACCTTTTTTTTGTACGGTTGTCATAATTTTCTGTCATTAAATACTTTTTATATTTTTTATGATATATCACCCACAATGAAAAAGGGAGTCTGTTTAGTGAATCAATAAGTATAAAAATTGAATAAAAATGAGTCAGTCGCGTTTCACTCCTCACAAAAGAAGTGCCCCAACGAACGGCATGCGAACAGAGCTGACATAATAATTACGGAATGCATAGAGAAATAGTTATTTTCCTAACAAGTGCGGAAAGTGATACTTTCCCGCACGCGACTGCAGTTGACCCGAACGACGCGGAGCGGAGTTCGGGCAAGCGGTCAAGGGCGGGAAAGACACTTTACGAATGAGTTAGGAACATTATTTTTTCTACGACCGTATATACAAAAAATTATACCAACCCATTTTTCAAAAGTTATTTTATTTCAACATACATATACAAAACTTTAACCAGAAAAACTATTAATTATTATAAATATTAATATTAAAAACACAATTTGTTGCATTCTCTAAATTGCTTGAAATTGCCGGGCCAGTGGAGTTGTTTGGTGTTAACTGGTAAGTAGATGACGTCGATGAAGATGGCATCGGTTGCAGGTCACATAAAGATGACGATGAAGGTGACGGCAACGGTTCTAAGACATTTGTAGATGAAATAATTTTATTTGATATATTTTTCTCATATCAAGCCCGGGTGGTTTGATAGTTGTTTTGTAACACTAGTACAAAGAGTGTACAGGGTTATATCAAAATATCTTCATTATCTTATATTTTCAAAAAATTAAAAATGCAACAAAAAGCTAGAAAAGATGTAGATTTTATTTGATGGACTATTTCGTAAATATTTATTCACCTCTTGTAACAATAGTTATAACTTTCGAAGTAAAAAACTACCTAATAAGGTCAAAATTTGTATAATTTTACTCTCCCGCACTAGTGCGGGAAAGTGACAAAACTAAAATGCGTGCGGGAAAGTTGGTTAAAACGCACGGTCGTAGAAAATAGTAATTTTATACTTATTTCTCTATATAACAGAATGAAAACAAATTTTCATGACAAAACCTCTTTACTGCGCAAGCGCCAATTCATTCGACTCTGTTCCTCTATTTCGGACCATGCGATCCGGAGCGTATGATTTTTATGAGATCAATAATATCGAATCACGGGCCAAAAATATAACGACGATCGCCTCATGTGATCATTCGCCATAAATCTATATTGTTCAAGAATAGACGTTCCAAGAATAGGCATCACATCAAATGTGACTTCTGTCATTCTAACGATAATATGTCAACATCAAAGTAATCACAAAACAGTCTAACTGTTTTGTGATTACTCATCATGGAAGTAATTATCAATATCTTAACATAATTGTCATAATTGTTTCAGTGAATAGAGGAGTTAATTAGAATCAGCATCATTCATAACATCAATGGGATATACTTAAAATAATTAATCCCCTATTTCGAATTATCACAGTAGAAACAAGATCCAGCGTATGCGTCTCTGGAAGGGATTATCGATTCGCAGCTTTACCGAGTTACAGCAGAGGTAGTACGTAAAATAGACACAGCCCCCACATACACATAGTGCTTGTAACCACAACAGACTCATGAGCAAGTACACCTCTATTGTTAGAACGGGATTATATTATGTCCTGTTTGCAACGTTCTGCAAACGCTGTATGATTATTGACAATAATGTGACTGATTTCATTTGCATAGTCATTGATTTGGCTCAAAATATTCCTATATCGCAATGTAAATTGAATACACACATGTCGGATAGATTTGCATATTTTATAGAGGGTATGTTATGAATTTCTACTGTACGGAGTTTATATATAAATGTGTATAGTGTGCTTGCGGGATTTTTAATTAACTGTCAGATTTGTTAAGCCAATTTTTATACCTATAGCCCGTTTTCCATTTTGTCTGTCATA
>CAJUYH010007794.1:0-16747 GCA_910591685.1 Galerucella tenella | reverse complement strand
AAGCCAATTTTTATACCTATAGCCCGTTTTCCATTTTGTCTGTCATATCTGGGGGTCAATTTCTGACTCCATACGGTAATTTAAGAATACGTTACATAGCGAAGGCTACTATAGCGAATGATAATGCGTTTTCAAATTTTTGATCACCATTCGTAACGCAGCCGTAACGTATAGGCTTGGAAACGAATGCGCGACGTGGAAACACAGCAAAACGTGAGCTGGACATACTGATTTAATTATTCTAGCCTTGAAAAGAAGGGAAAGTATGAAATTATCAAAGATCGTATGTCATCTGACATTAATGACAATCAAATCAATCGTATTCATTCAGTTTTTGTTTGCAGTTTAATAATTATAGTTAGTAAATACGTCCAAAGAAGGTGGCGAGATCAGAGGCACAAGAATTTGGGGCGTTACGAATGGAGTAACACGGTTTACCAAATATCCAGTTGTTAATTCTTTCGATAAACAAAACATGTTAATAAAACGAATTTTTGGATCATTCGTTTAACGGATTTCGTGGATGTCGCTGGATGTTATTTATTTGGTTATGTTCAGCTTGTTATAAATTCTCAATAGCAAATAATTGCATTAATTCATCCATCGTTTAGCCTTAGAGGCTAATTGTCTTTCTAATCTATAATTTCGTCGATTATTCCATATTTTTATTGATTACGTATCAGAGAATAATATACAATGACAGCAGGGTGACAGCCAAGCTCTCGCTACTTAGCGAAGGTTAATCAGTACATTTGCAAACTCACGTGTGTTGCCAAGCACTTAAAATAGTATGAGTATCTAGTAAATATCAAATGAAGTTTATCAAAAAATATTCTTCTTTTCATTCGGTCATAGATTAGATGTAGCGATGTCTGATAGTGGTGTTAGTTATGGTTAGCGAACAAACTTTAAACCTTGATGACGCTTCACGGCTAGTGAAATATTATTCACTACATTCAACTAAAGTGCTGCGGCTATACGCTGAAAAATATGTACATACTAAGATATAATTAATAATTCACCTTACTTACAGACGTTAAAGGTAGTGCCAATGGGTCATTACATGGGCCGTTATAATAGTACGAGTATAATATACTATTATCTTGAGATTTATTTATTTTAATCAAGTTCTGCAAGCCAATATGTTGGAGAGGTATTAGAATATTAATCTTCACTTTGAAAACTGGCTCAATTTCTATTGGAGTCAGACATACTTTTTTTAGTAAATTGCACGTTTATACATCGCGTTTCATTTTGAACATGTTAGGTGCGCTGTCGTCCCTGGTAGTACACATTGATTATTTTATTTCACTTCATTTGATTCTCTTGCACATGTGAAATTTTTAAAAATCAAACATGGCAGCAGCACCTAATATAGTCGTGGAAATTAACAGATGATACATCAATTAGTAAATGTCGGTAGATTGTATGGACGTTGGTCAGCCATATTACTATTAATCCGTTTAAGGTAAACGCACACATATGCCTGTATATTGCCGGGAGCAGACAATGTTCGCCAACACATCGGATCAGTAACCGATAAGTGGATTAAATATCGCTAATACCTACCATGGGTTATCCGGAGAGAAAACGATTACTTTCCCAGTTTGCGGAATTTTTACATTTTAAGGGGTTTGTGATTTTTTAGCAGTTAATGTACTCAACAATTTGATAATAGCCACCAATTTTTTTCAAAGTTGAACATGTGATTTTATTGATAGCATAATATACAGCTGGTGATTCATATAACAATCAAGGAATAACTAATTTAATTCAGCAATTCTTCTCTTCAAGTACTTGTCATAGACAAATATACATCAAACTCAGTTTTTGATCAATCACTCTTTTCCATACCCTGCTCTTTTCGAGAACACATTATTAGTGGGTGTGGCGGGATTCTCAATATAGGTACGTAACGTCACCGACATCTAAGGCATTCTTACATTGAAAGCAATGTGGTAGCCGTGACGGAATAGTGTAATCACGCACTTTTCACATTTCGTTGCCGGTGCGATGATCATCGCAATAGGTATGCAACTCAATATCTCATGCAATACCTATCCCTAAAGAAAACGAGTCTCTGCTGCTTAACGTCCCATCAGTGTGTAGAAATCTCGAAATCAAAACCATTTTGTGAAAATAAGTCTTGAAGCGATCTAAGCACAAATTTTGGTTCCAACCTCCGAATGTAAAAATGTAAGTAGTATGTATGAGTTACTGAATGAATCTACTATGAATAATAATGTACACAATGTCGCTTCCTTCGTTATTATTATTCCTCTTATCCGTTGCCTGTCTTGTTTGTGTTTATATAAATCGCTATGAAGGGCACCTTTTGATGAAGATATGACTGACTGAATGCATGAATTAACTCATTTAACTTACATTAAGTTACATTTATAGACTGTGAGACTTAAGGCGAAGATAAATTAATTGATAGAGTTCTAGCCTTTGCTCTGCTACACCCGAATCGATAATATGGGAATAGTTCATCTTGTGGAATTACTCCTGGTCTCAATGTATCTAATGTTCATAATTATTCCTTTTCAGCAATAAAACACCGCCTATATACCTAGGTTATGTAGCCTAAAACTGCCCCAGGCTAGAGCACTCCACCTCAGGGAGTGGAATTCGGCACCAATTAAACTATTTTATACGCTATCACTGGGATGGGGTGTATAATTAATATTAAATTGGACGCCACCAGCTTTTTAATCGAAACGAAGCAATTAAAACAGGGAGCAGAAGGTGGAAAGCTGGAAACACCTTGTAAGAAATTAAACTTAAATTACAAAAAAAAATAAATACAATAAATCCACTTATTCCCGAACACGTTTATCTAATTCAATGATTATTGAATAATCAATACAAAGAATGAAATAATAATTATTCATAAAAATCATTTGAAACTCAACATAAATTGAATATTTTAAAAATTAAACGAAGAGAATACTAATTGTAATTAGCACGCCAAAACCAAATCTTACACACGCTATAGATAAGACGGAGGAACTTATCTTAGAGGGCTGAGGAGGTTTGCCGCTCTTAGCGCGATGGCGGCAGTGGCGGTGATATATTCGGCATGCTGTGGACCTCGTGCACGGGACAGGAAAACTTGAATAAAATTGCCGTAAACTTGCCTTGAATTTGCTTTGAACTTGCCTCAAGCTTGCCGGCTGAAGAGCTGCGGAAAAAAGAGAAAACAGGGATAAGGGCGAACTAGAATAGAAACATTAGGAAGGAACGAATAAATAGAACAGATCAGGTAAAAAAGGAGCTTATGCTATAGCGCATACAAAGCCCGAACTCCACGTGCTAAAATACAACTTAACAGTGATCTGTTTTATTCTATTCGTTTTGTTCCTCAAATACACAAAAAAATGTAAATCAGCAAATAAGCAATAAATATAAATAAGCTGTTAGCACTAAAAAATAACCTAGGGAAAATACAATAATTAACTTACCAACCAGACAACGAAAATGGTTCCCCAAAAATTAAAAATAAAATATAAATAACTGTTGCCTCCTATGTGGCAGTTAGAGGAAAGAAAGTCCAATCGAAAATTGAAATTTCGAACATCGACAGACAAAAATGGAAAGGGAATTTGATAAAAATGTTTTATTTCGGAGTGGCTAGTGCGACAAGGAAACGGCATGTTTATAAATTTGGTAGAAATTTGGGAGGAAGTGACTAATGAGCCAAAAAATTCACTAAATGAAATAGTTTTTCAGACGAAAAACGTAACAGCTGAACAGAATGTCACTGTTAGTAAGCATGACTATATATTTCGTTGAACCTTTTGTAGTCAAACCAAAGGCTGCTGATTGTTTGATTTTAGTTTATTCACCTGATGTATGTAACATGTATGTATGTATGTATGTATGTATGTAACATAACTATTTCAGTTGACATTATTTTTGGCAATAACTTTAAATCACTTTTTTCCACTGCTAGCTGTGAAGTTGACAATTATCGCTTCTTCTATAGCCAAATGAGAAGTTGAATTTCTCTATTAGTGGTCAATGATGTTTTCTATTATCAACCTAGGTCAATAATGGACTAATTCAAACATTTTTAGAGTTCAGGGATAGTAGTTCAATAAAAAAATGTGCAACGTAACTTTGTATACCCAGGAGATTGTCTTTAACATATTTGCCGCTTGAAATTACCTATAGAATACAATTATTTGGATAAAAATGCCATTAGTTCAATAACTCACGCTCATCCAAAAATGACTGATTACATAACGAGTTCATAACGTTCATAATATATCGAAAACTGATAGTGTACTTGTCAGTCAGACGACGGGGTAAGCGCTTCTCGTGGTGCGTTCGTGAGTTATCCGCTCGGGGTAAACCCACTCGCGAAATAATTTTGGTGCTCGGTCAAT
Source organism: Galerucella tenella (assembly GCA_910591685.1). NCBI lineage: Eukaryota > Metazoa > Arthropoda > Insecta > Coleoptera > Chrysomelidae > Galerucella > Galerucella tenella. Next base: position 12,356 of record CAJUYH010007794.1, on the reverse strand, counting down.
AATAATAGTCTTCACCACCTTGGTGTATAATATACTAATTTTATCCGACCTTGGAAAAAGTTACACTATTTCGACCTGTTTTCGCTTGCGCAAAGCTCAACATTCCAGAATAGTGAGCAGTTGCTAAGAAATTAGAAAATAACAGTGCGGAAATATTCTTACCGCACTGCTGTAGCGTGCGGTATTGTTACAAATGAATTATTACAATAAAACGAGACAAAGTGTGGTTTTAATTTTTATATTGATAAAGTTGTTATAGAAGAAATAAAAGAAACATCTAATTTATAACGATATTTTTGAACACAAATTGATTGTTGTAAATATTTACATTTATTGTACAGTTTATATAATTTGTAAATTGTAGTGGAGGGCAACGATAATTTATAGACGTTGAAGCTGCATGGCTGATTGTTTGGTTTATCTCGTTTCGATAATTTTCATTTGAAGTCGAGGCAGGGGTGTTGAATATTTCATTTCATTTCATTTCATATTAAGTGATTCGTCAATATATTCGATCGGAGAAAAATTATTTTACTCTTGTCATAACAAAGTAATTTCCATGGTTACAACTTCTAAATTTCAATATGAACATAAAGAAACCTATCTAAACTTACTTGATTACATGTTGTATGAAATATTTTTTAATTAATTTTTCAAATGTAAATCAACGATCGTAGAAAAAATAGTATGTATAATTCGTGGGAAAAAGCATATTCCCAAACTCCTGTGTTACCAGACATTTGGGAATATTATGCTTCTCCCACAAATTATACAATATACTAGTATACTACAGTAAACAAAAATTTGAGCAAAAAATTAATCAAATCTTTGTTAGTCACAAAAAATTGAGAATATTTTCCTTGTTCATGTATACTCTTTATTAAGAAATTCTCAGATACCTACTGTAAAATATGCCAGAAAGTATATTTATTTTGTTTCCTTGTTCAAATTCTTCCGACATGCTTAGAATTTTAATATTGCAATTTGTATGTAATAAACTTTTGTTGTAGATAACTCGAAGAAGCTATCACAGCGTAGGTATATCATCAAATTTATTATGAATGCGATAAGCATTTCTCTTACTTGTTAGAAAGGCAGATAAATGGAATAACGTTGATGTAGAATTTTGGTTGTAAATTCTCATATATCAAAAGCATTCCGAAAGAAATACTTTGTTCAATATAATATTATAATCTTCAAAGATACTATGCTTGATTACATTTTTCCAATAACGAAGACTAAGAATGGATAACTTCGAAATTGGGTATTTCGCTTCTCAAAGGTTCAGTTTGCTGTACTTCTCCTTTGAGGATGGCTTGGAATATTTTAATTGTTCCAAAACGAAATATAGAATAAAATTGAAAAAGTATTACCTAACTTTTTTCATAGGGGATATCTTATTAAGATGTTTCATGTAAAAAAAATAAATATTTAAAACACTAATGAAAAACAATAAATTATTAAACGATTAAATTTGATGAGGTGGCTACTCGGTCCATTCTACTGCGATCTTCACAGATCCATTGTGGTTCTCTGAATATCTATATTTTTCAGCTCAAATCTCTATAAGCTTCAAAATTGGTAATCAATTCAATATTCGAACCTGCTTTAAATCTAACAATACTTTGAGATCTATTTTAACAAAAACGAAACCAAAAAATGAAGAACAATCTTCAAAAAATTGCATATATCAGATATCTTGTAAATGCGATAAATTCTATTTAGGTGAAACATCTAGACCATTGAAAGTCCGAATAAGTGAACATAGAAGATATATTAAAGATAGGGAGTTCTTTAAGTCGGGTATTTGTAAACATGCTTGGGAAGAGGGGCATAAAATTCAATGGGATTCGACAAAAATAATATTGAAAGAGCCCAATAATAAAAGACGAAAAATGTAGAACGTGTCGCGGGACACACGGTAGGAACTTTAGTTCCTTTTAAGCAAAAATTATGTAATACATTTGACGTTATAGATAAACAATTTGCAAAGCCTCGGTGGCCGAGTAGTAAGCAAACCAGACTCTCACGCGGTAGACCCGGGTTCGATTCCCCGTGAAGATGTTTTTTTTATTGTTAATTTTATTTTTAAATAATTATCCTGCTTGATATTAATAACGACAACAGGTAGACGTTTGAAATATTTAGCAGAATATTCATTATTATAGATATTGGTACGGTACACTCCATGAGGGAGTCCGACTAGCAACATCTACTTATAACAACATCGTATATTTAAAAAGGAAAACCGTAGCAATATACAAATTGGACATTCAAGAACTGTACGTTTACCAAAAAAAAATTAGTGGAAACATAAAATTGAATTGTTAAAATTTCAATTTGAAGTTATATTACAGTTTATAGAAATTTTTATTTTCTAGATTTTTTCCCAAGTGGGTCGTAGAAAAAATATGCTGTTCGACTCGTGTGGATTGTCCATATCGCACTTGAACGATTGAGCACTCCACCTACGGCGTCGTGCTCAAACTTTGTCCTCGTGCGATATGGCCATCATATCCACACTAGTTGCACAAACTACAATTTCTATCAAAATATGCCCTTTTACATTTAAAAACAACCTGCCAAATGTCAAATCAATTTATCCATCCATTTTGAAGTTATCGAATTAAAACATTCAAGTTTTCAAAATTTCAACACCCTGTATTTCGAAAAGTAAATTTGCTAGACCCCTTAATCACGCAAAAAAATTATGGAAATAATAGTAAAAATTTATCCGAACAAATTCAAGTAGATCACCAGCACTGCGAATACCAGCTTTGCATAGAATTTTAATATAGCATCGGTGGTTCAGTGGTTGAATGCTCGTATTCCACGCGGGCGGCCCGGGTTCGAATCCCGGCTGGAGCATATGAATCGCTGCTTCGTAAACGAGAGAAAGACTAAGGAGAGAGCACAAGCACGCAAGCAAGGCACATAACGAAGCAACGTAACATAACGTAGCGTAAAGTAACGGGTAACGGTCAGATCTTTTGCGTCGCGACCCCTGGTCGCTCAAACATAACCTGACGTAAAGAACTAAAGTTCCAAAAATCAAAGAAAGTGCTCTATTACAACTAAATGCAGATAAATGTGTAGCTAGTATTTCAGCCGAATGTAGTCAAATTTGGTCACCAATGTTAGAAAGAGAAATTTCCAATAATCAGGATGGCATCATAGCTTTACCTGCTGCAAATGCGGCAGTTTGGCCGTGTGACAGTTTGGCCGTGTGACAGTTTGGCCGAAGGGCTTTTAAGGAATACTTTAGTGTGCCTTTGTCCTGGTGTTTCATAATACCTGCGCAACGCTTGGTTGTTTATCCATTTGTGAAAGCTGTCTTCACTTAGGCATTCAACGATTCCACACAGGAAGGGTCTGCCCAGCTTGGCTAATTAATCGGTCCTTCCATTGCCTTTTATTCCTTGGTGACCTGGTACCCATTTTAGGGTCACTCTATTTTGACTTCCCAGTCTGTTGAGTGCTTTAAGACACTCCCACACAAAATTTCTGAGTAGCTATACTTTTATCTTTGTATTTAACTGAATTGTTTCTTTTATTTAGAACACTCTATCGTTCACAGCGACGTCAATGTCTAAAAAACGAGTTTCTCTAGACGTTTACTTTATTTTGCATGTTCAAGGATGAATTAAAACTTGGAAATTGTTAGGTATACAAGTTTCTAAATATTCTGAGTGGTAATACGATAGGATGGAGTTGAAGTTTTGAGAAGAGTTAGAAAAAATTCTTTTTAATAGCATAGTTAACAGTTGACCGACTGTTTAATAATTTAATTTATAGGTATTATTTATAATTTAATTATTTGACTTAGCTCCAGTTTCCAAAGTGATTGTTGAATAAAATTCGAGTTAGCTGGAGAGAATTTACATTTTAGGTTACAAATTGTTCACCATTGAGTTCGATCAATTATAACCATTAATACTGGAATTTTATCATTGTTTTTAGTGACCTCTTTCAATGAATAAAGTTTGAAACGGTTTACAGAAACATACTCAGACTCAACGACCCGCCTTGGCTTAACTTGATGATTTAACAATTTCATTTGGGAACGAAGCGTTTACATTAAATTCTAAAACACCCTATATGGTACGGTACTAACGAGGTTGAAATAAATTATTAAGTGAGAATAGTATTGGAGATATTTGCAGTGAAATTGGAATATTATTATATTGAGAAAAAGACTGCACAATACTCAAAATCACCACATTTCTACAATATTTCACATGAATTTCAAGCATCCTGTATCTTCATTTTCATATTAATCGGACTGTTCTATTTACCAATAACTATCTAGTACTTTTGATCTCAATTAATATTTCAATTAATTTAATACAGTTGAGATTTTCCAATCTACGCTAGCGTATAATTAAATCTAGCTGATTAAAATCTGGAATAAAACACCTATGTGATTATAATCTGTTTTAATTCATTTTAATATATCTGCATTAACATTAATTCAATAAAATGGACAATACGAATTTCATAAAATGATAGGTTCAACCTCAATGTTAGTTTATTTCCAATGTAATTGATATTAAATTTCAATATGAATGTTTCAAATACGACAAATTAGTTTAAGCATGCAAATTCGCAACCAATTTTCGACCACTTTAAATAATTATTCACTTCCACAGGCAATATTCATTATAATAGGTTATGTTTGTCGAATACCAAAAAATTTTTATGTGAAATATTTAATTGTTCGCGTTGTTATTGATTTTATCGAATCTTGTATTTACATTGATACTGTAAAAGTTTGACAATTAAAGCGTTTTACATTAATATTACTATTATAATTATAGATCGCCGACTAGAAAAGCTCAGCATCTATTTTCTTGAAAGCTACTACCAATTTTGTGGTTATGTCGCTTTTTCTGATGGTAAAAATCTTTCATTTAGAATGTATCTTATTTTAACCGACTTAAGAGTAATACTGACCTACTGGGTGATATTCGGAAGTCATTTGATGACCATGTATAAGGTGAGTGTGTCCAGTACGGAGCCTTTGTATAAGGATTCTCCCTATTTGTTCTAGTTCCGTTCCAGTGATTCTTTTAGTTTACGTGTAGCTGGCAATACTTCTATGATAACAATGTTGTTTACTAACAAACGGACCGTTAACCCAAACCCTCAAGTTTCACAGACGGCTTGATATCCTATTATTTTCTACAGTAGTATGTATAACATCTGTATGCAGTTTTGATGTTATTTCATGTCCCATAGAGCAAATATTGATGGATATGATGATATGATATGATATGATATGATATGATAATGACCCATTAAATAATGGTATTTTACAAACGTTGCTTTCGTCTTAGAATCTGGAATCACATAAAGCCATTTATTTCCTCCGTTAATTTTTATTTCTTTGTATAACCTTTCATTTTCTATTGCATAATTCTTTAGCGTGTTCTCTTATTCGTTACTTCTGTCTTCTTTCTGTATAATTTCGACAATCTGTTTCAACTTTTTATCATTCTTTTGAATCATCAACACACTGTCTTCTTCGGTTACAATTACAAACATATTTAATCTATTTCCGTATACTTCTTCGATTATACCTTCTTCGGATGGTTCTTCATCGAAATTTATCATGTCTACAGTAATAGTGACTGGCTTATGGTCAATAAAAGTATTGCTGTCAGTTTCATTCTCGCAATTGCTTCGAATTTCACCGAAACGATCTCCAGCTTTCAAACTTATATTTTGATTCGTCATTACTGCTAGACTTCCAACTTGAATATCAACATCAACGTATTTCTTTTAAAATTTACATCAGTTTGTATCAAAACTTCAGTTTTCCGTTGAGCTTCTTTCCATTTCATGTTCCTGAATGGATCTTCATATTTGTAGCCAAAATGTAGTTGTTCGCCAATTTTAACATAGGCAATCCAAGGTAATAAGGTAAAAGTTCTTCCGATAACTAAGTCCATTCACAAAAAGGGAGGGTAAGATTAAAATTCAAAAATTATACATTATCAAAATCATATAGGTATATATAACAATATGTAACGAATTTTGATACAATCTCCACATTCAAATCGTAATTTGAAATTAAATCGACAAACTAGTTCGGCAACAGAGATTACTTTGGAAGTTTGGAGTCCTTCCTCGCCTCACTCACCCTATTTCCATACTGTTGCTTTTGTCGTTACATTTATTTGAACTTATCACAATCTAAGTTTGGGGCTATTACGTGTTTACGAAAACTTGCCAGACGTTGAAACTTGGACCACATGTAGTGCAACTTTCTTACAGTAATAAAGTTATGTAGGAACATACTGGAGAAATTTCTCGAAGGAGTTTCAACCAATGTAAAAATCAGAGTCAAATATTTAAATGCTTTCTCCATATTAGATGTCCACATTTGTTTAGTAGGAAAAATAGGGACTTGGGAAACATACAGAAAATGCGGTAATAGCAGATGCGCAAAATGTTTATTAAGGTTTTGCCACACCACACGCGCATAGTGGGGTGGAGCACCATATTGTTGTATCATCAAATGTAAAGTACTTACTTGGATTTGGAAATAATCGAGCAAACCCAAGTATAATACTATTTACCAACATATCTTAAATGATTCGTTTTCCTAAATGAAGAAGAGACCAATTTTTTGTCTCCTATTATTCCAGCTGATTAATTTAGTTTTTGTGGGTATAGACAGCCTAAGTGCTTACGTCACAACTGTGGGCGGAGCCTGGACTGGTTCCAAGCAAACTCTCTTTCTCTATGTAAAAGTCCCATAAGGAATTTTTTATTTAGAGTTTTCAACGTTATAAAGGCAAAATAAGACATCTAGTTTCCATATTGTGTTAGAGGAACGTGCCTTTTATGTGTTTTTGTATAGGCTTTTGCCAAGGTGAGTTAATTTAATTACTAAATTGAGTTGAAAACTTTTTGAGGTTATGTTGGCTATTTTATTTTATTTGAAACCATCTAAACTGTATTCTGTATACCTAATTTCTATATTCTATCATTTTCAGATGGCTTCAAAACATGTCTTAAAGCTTTCTTTATCCACCAAATGGCAATCACAAACTCTCGCAAACTGAATGGGTTGTTTAACTTTTCGCCTGTGAGGGCTGTGAGTAAATAAAATATTTCAATGAAACATTCTTTAACATTGATATTAATTAGGTACTCTTTCTTCACCTTATAAGAGAAATCCATTTGTTTCTCTCAGCCTGGTTTGTTGGAAACCGAAAAAATTTGCAGGCTTGCTTTGCACTGTAATGCTTGCAACCTGGCACAAAGCACCATAGTGTTTTAAAAGCCCTAAAAATATATTCAGTTAAAGTTACAAACTAAATAATAATATACAGATAGGTATAGATAGCTTTATTCAAAATAGGAAAACCTAACTTACATACAATTACATTGTACATTTGTTTAAAGTATACATATAATAAATATATAAAATTAAATAACTACATGTACCTATATAATCAATGTATAAATAAACAAATACATACCGCAGTTATCACAATTAAAAAAAACAATAATCACATACATTTCTATTTTTACAATTTGTAGTAAATCTTTAACAATTTGTAGTGAAAATAATTCTAGGTCCATCGTTTAACTAAATAGTTCATTAATCCTCTTTTAAATTGTGGCAAACTTTGTGAATCTTTTATTTCATTTGGTAGCTTGTTATAGTCAATAAATCCTTCAAATATAAATGTTTTTGTATTAAACGTTTTAGTTTGAAGAATGTTAATATGTATAGTTTGGCAAGTTTATCTGAAGCTACGGGGCGTCGGTAAGAGGCGAGGAAAAACATGGCGTATATCTGTCAAACGTACAAATGGCGTACGGTACCTATTTTACCAAGTAAAACTGGAATTACAAAGGTAACTGACAATAACAACACCACTGGATAAATCAATATCAGTCAATTGAGGAAGTGAGAGGGAAGAACACACGCATGCGCTTGCCAATAAGAAGTCACCTGGTCGATAAAAATCACCAATTATGTAATTGGAGGGTGTGGTCATTATGGTTTTCGTACAACGTTGCCAGAGCTTTAAGAAGCGCATAACAAATTTGGAAAAGAAATTGGAAAAAAAAGTTTATAGAATAAATCCAACGAAACAAGCACATTATAAAATTAACGTTCAATCATATTTTTAATATTGTTCATAATAAAAAGACCATTTATAATTATTATCACTACATAATCAGTACTTCATCAACTTTTTCATAGTTAAACGTGGCAATGTCGAGTGTTTTCGACTGCATTCCTTTCACGGTTTCAGATAAACTTGCCAAAGTATAAGTGATCGTTAGTACTAGTATTATATTCATGTATTTGACTGTTATGGGTTATATATTTGTTAAAAAACATTGGCAAAAGATTGTGCAACATCTTATAAGAATGTAGGTTAATGTCATATAAATCAGCCTCTTTTCAATCGATAACCACTCCAATGTTTCCATTACCAAAGATACTGTGGTCAGCCTGCCACATCTTAATACAATTCTCATTGCTCGGTCCTGTAATTTTTGCAGTGCCCTTAATTTGTTTGAATCGAAATTACTATACAGTAAGGTAGGACAGTATTTAAAGTGCGGCTGTATTATGGTTTTATACACTGTTATTCTAGAGTTAATACCTACTCAAATATTGCGATACTCTGGAGTAAAAGTACCTATAATTTATTTAAAACTAATTTTTGTATGTAACTAAAATGACTATTAAAATTTAAGTGATTATCAATCATAAAACAGTAGAAATTATCCAAAAACCTATCACCAAAACATAACCAACATAACCTCAAAAAGTTTTCAACTTAATTTAGTAATCGAATTAGCTCACCTTATAGTCTATATAGAAAGGACAAGGAGTAATAAATCATTCATTTAAGTAGATTTCATAGACGTACCAAAATATATTTCAAGAGGGTATACCGTAAGGTACATTTTGTATTGAACAACCCAGTTTTCTTAGAAACATTATCGGGAATATTATTTTAAAAGAAAGTAGGTACATTAAATCAGTACTTAGTAATAGTTCTTTGAGTAAAGTTTTCTTAGAAACATTATCGGGAATATTATTTTAAAAGAAAGTAGGTACATTATCAGTACTTAGTATTAGTTCTTTGAGTAAAGTTGTATGAAGTTGTATGGTTTTCATAATATTGTAAACAGTTGGAATATATTTAAAACATTTGTTGAATGTTAATTGTGCAAGTACCAAACAATGTCGATAAGCCAAGGACCATCTAAACGACCAAAAACAGGTCCATTATCTTTAAATGAAAAAACTCTGATATTGAATTGTTATATAACATTGGAAAACAAGGATCCAAGTGCAAGTGTTGATGATATTGTGGAATTAACGGCTGCTATGTTGTGTGTTGCTAAATCAACAATTTATAGATTACTAAAAGAAAGCAAGAATGGAACTCTTCAACCCCCTAAAACTCCTTCAGGCCGAAAACCAATTGAGATCGATGAGTCATTAAAACAAAGACTAAGGCGTAAAGTCCATGGATTTTACTTACGAAAGGAAATTCCAACACTTGACAAAATTATGACATCAGTGCAAGAAGATCCGGACTATCCAAAATTCTCCAGAATGACATTATGCAAACTTTTGAAAGATGTGGGTTTCAGATATACAAAACATAATAGAAAATCTCTCTTGATAGATAAACCGGAAATAGTTTTTTGGAGAAGAGACTATTTAAGAAGCATTCGACATGCCAGAGAACAAAATTTGAAAATCTTCTACTTAGACGAAACATGGATAAATGCTGGATATATAGTTTCCAAATCTTGGCAAGATGAAAACATTAAAAGCGGAAGGCAGGCATTCGTGGAAGGTTTGTCGTTAGGTTTGCAGCCACCATCTGGAAAAGCAAAAAGACTTATCATTGTCCATGTTGGAAGTTCTGAAGGTTTTGTTGATGGTGGATTATTAACTTTTATTTCAAAACGCACGGGAGAGTATCACGAAGATATGAATGGGGATGTCTTCGAGGAATGGTTTGTTCAAATGTTGGATCTGATTCCAAAAGGGGCTGTTATTGTTATGGACAACGCAAGTTACCATTCACGATTACGAGAAGCATTGCCCACAAGTCGTTGGCGTAAAGCAGAGCTTTTGGAGTGGCTTATTTCGAAAAATATTAAGTTTCCAAAAGATCCACTAAGGAAAGAACTTTACAGAATTGCAAAAATGAACAAGAATAAATACAAAACCTACATTGTATAAGAAATGGCTTCTTCTCGTGGTATATCAGTTCTTCGACTTCCCCCTTATCATTGTGAACTTAATCCCATAGAATTAATATGGGCTCAGGTAAAGGGGGAAGTTGGAAAAAAAATACTACTTTTAAAATAAACGATGTTGTGAAATTGTTTGAGAGTGCTGTAAGTCATGTTAGTAAGGAAAATTGGACAAACTGTATCGAGCATGTTATCAAAGTAGAGGCAAATATGTGGAAAATTGACAATATTTGTGATGATTTAATCGACCCTATTATTATTAATGTTGTTGCAATCTAAATTATGCTTTTTTTGTTACTACACTTCGCTGCTGGTTTAACATTTTCTTTGCCTTTACCACAGAGAGCTTGACAATATACAGCCCGCGAACGTAAGCGAGTTATGGCAGAAAAGCGCGCCATAGGGTAGTTATAGATATATAGTTTGAGAGTTTTATGTTTAGAACATTCTGGAACATGTGACAACAATCCTTGTCAATTTTTATATAATTAATTTAATGTCACTGTCAATGTTACGAAGCTTTTTTGTAATAAATTTATACTTTCGATAAGTGTTCAAATCATTGATAAAATACAGTCCACATTCTCAAATGTAAATAAAAGGAAACCAATAACAAAATTTTCCACCACATTACATGGCCACTTCGTACCGGATTTGATCCAGCGAAGAAATTTATTGCAAACAAGGCTGAAAAGGAAGGTATTCGACAAACAGTGATAATCTCGAAGGAAAAGGTCTCATAAACATCTCATCAGCGTACAGGAAAAGGAAATATTATTATTCTCTCAAAAAGGTTAACATAGTGGACAGTTAACACTATAACACTTAAGGGTACAATAGAAGAAAAGAACATTGGACAATTAAGGTCAGATCTATTTAATTATTAATATACAGGTGTGCTACGAGTACAGACATTTTTATTGTTGAAAACATCATATCTTGCTTGTCTGTTTAAAAAATAGATCAAATAATTATAATTTAGTGAGTAAGTGAATATTGAGATTTGCGATTATATTTGTAGTTTATTTGTAGTACCCACTTGAAAACCTTTAGATTTAAATATTTTGTATTGTAAGATAACATTTCTGAAACATTATTTCATTTATTGCCTTAGAATAGTATTTCTTTTATTGAAAAATTATTAATTTTTGTAATGGAAAACTTAGTTAGGAAAAGAGGTCGCAGCAAGGCTGCTATAACTCGCATTGAACGGTTTATAATTTCAATTTCCACTGATTCTAACATTGATGTTAATGAATTAAGTATTAGAGAAAGTTTACTCGTTAAGTCCTTCGAAAGCTATGATAAAATTCAGGAGGAAATTGAAGACTTGATTGATGAAAATGATGAAAATAAAGTATTAGAGCAACTTGCCGATCGGGAAGAAGTTGAGAAAAAATATATTGCATCTCTTAGTAAAATTAGGTCTCTTGTTCAACAGCAATTGTCTAGCTCATCTGTTGGGGGCTCGACACGGGGTAATCACTCTCCTCACTCGAATACGCAGTCCAATCCTCCGGCTGTAAAGGTTAATCTACCGAGCATAAATGTTCCTATATTCAAGGGAGATTATGGTGAATGGCGCACATTTATAGATATTTTTACCGCGTCAATTGATCAAGACGATCGATTAGCGGATTCTCTAAAATTTATGTATCTCAAATCATTTTTGAAAGGCGAAGCTTTATCGTTAATCTCGGAATTACAAATAGCTGACGATAATTACATCAAGGCTCTCGATATTCTACGCAGTCATTATGATAGAAAAATGCCGGTAATCAATTATCATATTAATGCTTTATTACAGGCTTCAGTACAAAAGGGCCCAAATGGTCTTCGCGATTTCACTATCAAGTACGTCAACATATAAATACATTAGAAGGTCTAAAGGTTACGGTAATGAATAACTGGGATTTAATTCTATTGAATATTTTCTCCGGTAAACTCGATAAAAATTTACGGAGTAGTTTCGAATTAGAAAGGGATCAAAACACTCTTCCGACACTTAAGGAATTCTTTGTTTTTCTCGACAAAAGAATTACAGCTTGGGAATCTTCAAACAACGCAGGTTTGCACTCAAATGATCAAGGTTCGCGACCGGGTCA
>CAJUYH010007793.1:0-16747 GCA_910591685.1 Galerucella tenella | reverse complement strand
GTTTTTTATTGCTATTCTTTAAATGTTATTTTAAGTCTACTCTATTTCTTGGAACTTAAGTTCTTTACGTCAGGTTATGTTTGAGCGACCAGGGGTCGCGACGCAAAAGATCTGACCGTTACGCGTTACGTTACGCTACGTTATGTTACGTTGCTTCGTTATGTGCCTTGCTTGCGTGCTTGTGCTCTCTCCTTAGTCTCTCTCTCGTTTACGAAGCAGCGATTCATATGCTCCGTCCGGGATTCGAACCCGGGCCAGCCGCGTGGAATGCGATCATTCTACCACTGAACCACCGATGCTATATTGAAATTCTATGCAAAGCTGGTATTCGCAGTGCTAGTGATCTACTTGAATTTGTTCGGATAAGTTTTTACTATTATTTCCATAATTATTTTGGTGATTAAGGGGTCTAGCTACTTTTCGAAATACAGGGTGTTGAAATTTTGAAAACTTGAATGTTTTAATTCGATAACTTTAAAATGGATGGATAAATTGATTTGACATTTGGCAGGTAGTTTTTAAATGTAAAAGGGCATATTTTGAAAGAAATTGTAGTTTGTGCAACTAGTGTGGATATGATGGCTATATCGCACGAGGTCGAAGTTTGAGCACGACGCCGTAGGCGGAGTTCTCAATCGTTCAAGTGCGATATGGACAATCCACACGAGTCAAGCAGCATATTTTTCCTACGACCCACTTAAGAAAAAAACTAGAAAATAAAAATTCCTATAAACTGTAAGTAATATAACTTCAAATTAAAAATTTAACAATTTAATTTTATGTTTCCACTAATTTTGTGGTGAACGTACAGTTCTTGAATGTCCAATTTGTATAATGCTACGGTTTCCTTTTTTAAATATACGATGTTGTTATGAGTAGTGTTATGAGTAGTGTTATGTTGCCAGTCGGACTCCCTCATGAAGGGTACCGAACCATTATCTATAATAATGAATATTCTGCTAAATATTTCAAACGTCTACCTGTTGTCGTCATTAATAACAAGCAGAATAATTATTTAAAAATAAAATTAACAATAAGAAAAAACTTCCTCACGGGGAATCGAACCCGGGTCTACTGCGTGAGAGTCTGGTATGCTTACTACTCGACCACCAAAGAATATGCAAATCGTTTATCTATAACGTCAAATGTATTACATAATTTTTTTTTAAAAGGAACCAAAGTTCCTACCGTGTGTCCCGCGACACGTTCTACCTTTTTTCAAATAGTCGAATAAAAATGATTAGTTTAAACAGACTATCATTATTCTTATTGTATCCGTCATAGGAATATCACGTGTCCCCATATTTTTCAACACGAAAAATGCGTATTAAATCGCGTATTAAATCAACACAAATTATATATAAAAATGTTTAGAAATTTGACTTTAAAACATTTTTCATCTTTCCTGTAAAATTTCGTCACATGGAGTTACGCAACTTTCTCCGGAACACGACGATATCTAGAAATGCTATTAAATCACTAATCCTCCACCTCAACATTGAGAAAATATCATATTTTTGTTAAGCTTAATAAACCATTCGGAAGTTTTTGGATCTAAACGTGAAGTTTTGAATGTAGATAGTTATTTCTGTACCAAAGACAAAAAAACTGTCTGAAATGAATGAATGAAATGATCCTTTAAATATTGACGTTATAGAATTGGAATTTGGTTATATTCAATTAACGGAACGTTAAAAACACATTTTTAACATGCCTTTAAATTTTAACCAGTTCTTATAAAATTGACCGTTTTTATAGTATTGTCATAAAAATTGATAGCAAGCAGGCGAAACAATAGACACTTATTCGCCGAGGTGTATATTGTACATCATAATTTTTTGTCGATCATAACAAAAAATTAGTAATTTCCGAATGATCTGTAGAGTAGGAAGGGTAGGTGGAGGCTCACAACACTCAGGCCACATGTGGCCCATTGTAACTCCTCCCAAAGGGAGTTGTCCTCCTAGGTCATCGTCCATCCTGTCCTTCCCAGGGAGGGTGGACAAGTTACTAGGAGACATCTCCTTTATATCAGCAGGTGTAGGCCAAGATTCACCGAACACACACTCTCTTATTGACGATAACTCCCGACACTCGCATAAGACATGCTTGATAGTTTCATCTTCCTGTTCACACATCCTGCATAGAGGTGTGTCCACTAGCATCATAGTATGGAGAAGTTTCCTCAGTTGACAGTGGCCAGTCAGAAATCCTACTGTTAAATGTAGGTTTTTCCTGGTCATCGCCAAATATTTCTTCGACGCCAGTTTCCCAGGGTCGCCCAGGGTGATCCCGGCAAGACTGCTTCCTTTGGTTCCATCCCACGTCTTAAGGGATTGAGCATGGGTGTAACGTTCACAAAACAGTCTAACCTATAGAAGTGAAAGTCCAATAGGATTACCTAGAATGAAAAAATGAGGTATCAAACCCATCCACCTGAAGCGCTAGTTGCAATTGAGTTGTCGAAATAGGCAAGGCAGCTGAGGCCGAAAAACAGACTAAGGGAAGAAGAATTTTAGCGATCGCAGTGGATGAATTCCTAACTATTTCATAACGCTTTTTTTAATGGAAGTTTTTTTTTGAATGACTAATGCCCGATTTCACTAACCATTTCCGAGTCAGGTAATACCTAAAACGAATTTAGGAATTCCTAAATGCAATTAACATTTCACCACGCACTAAGTAATGCCTAATAGTGATAATATTACGTATTTCCCATCACTTTTTGATCAGGAACAGCTTTGCGAGTGAGGCCCCTTTTTGTCCCAATTAACAATATATTGTGGTGCAAAATATCTGTTGCAAACTTTGTAGGATTTATAAAACTGTTCAGCGCTTAATTCCTTTGGTTTTGGATTGCGAATAAAGGCAACCCATTCATTCAACAACAAAGGGTCATGTTTGGGAAACTTATGTCGTTTTGATGTAATGTCTGTACACCCAGGAACGCAACACTTCACACCAAACATTATAAATATTATGAATTATCACACTGGATAAGACTTACAGTACCTAATTAAAACACAAATAACAGCAGCAAAGGAAAAAAGGAAACAATCTATAAAAGACAATGGTGACAACAACTATATGACAGCTATGAATTTTAAAATATTTTCTTCTTTTCGTGCTAAAGGCCTTAGCTGCCAGGCCTGTTTCGACAACTCAATTGCAACTAGCGCTTCAGGTGGATGGGTTTGAAACCTCATTTTTGTATTCAAGGTCATCCTATAAACTTTCACTTCTATAGGTTAAACTGTTTTGTGGTAACGTTTGGCTAGTTCCGCAATTGTCGAAGTCGTTAGGCCGTATAGGTGTCACCACGGTCTAATTTCACACGTGAAATCTATCGTATTTCGTAGATAATTAATTTGACAGAAGCAAATGACATTTATAATCACATCCATTCTCGTACCGTATATCATCAGCCACCACAGAGGATGAAAGGTACTTGAAAGGTCATTTTTTGCCAAAGGTTACTTATTTGTTTCTTTTTTACTAATTTCAAGTTTTGATCCTTAACATCCTTATATTTTGTCCTGTCTTTGACAAGACGAAATTATTCAAGTGAATACCTGCAATCACAAAACAGTCTAACCTATAGAAGTGAAAGTCCAATAGGATTACCTAGAATGAAAAAATGAGGTGTGAAACCCATCCACCTGAAGCGCTAGTTGCAATTGAGTTGTCGAAATAGGCAAGGCAGCTAAGGCCGAAAAACAGACTAAGGGAAGAAGAATTTCAGCGATCGCAGTGGATGGGTTCAGAACTATTTCATAGTGCTTTTTTTAATGGAAGTTTGTTTTTTTAATGACTAATGCCCGCTTTCATTAACCATTTCCTAGTCAGGTAATACCTAAAACGAATTTAGGAATTCCTAAATGCAATTTACATTTTACCACGCGCTAAGTAATGCCTAAGAGTGATAATATTACGTATTTCCCATCAGTTTTTTATCAATCCTGAAAGGATTGTAGGACAGCTTTGCGAGTGAGGCCCCTTTTGGTCCCAATAACAATATATTGTGGTTCAAAATATCTGTTGCAAACTTTGTAGGATCTATAAATCTGTTCAGCGCTCAATTCCTTCAGTTTTTGATTGCGAATAAAGGCGACCCATTCATTCAACAACAAAGGGTCATGTTTGGGAAACCTATGTCGTTTTGATGTAATGTCTGTAAATCCAGGAACGCAACACTTCACACCAACCATTATAAATATCATAAATTATAACACTTACTGAACCTAATTACAAATAACAGCAAATGGCAAAAGGGAACAATCTATAAAAGACAATGACAATGGTGACAACAACTATATGACAGCTTTGATGAATTTTAAAATATTTTCTTCTTTTTGTGCTAAAGGCCTTAGCTACCAGGTCTGTTTCGTCAACTCTATTGCAACTAGCGCTTCAGGTGGATGGGTTTGGAACCTCATTTTTGTATTCAAGGTCATCCTATAAACTTTCACTTCTATAGGTTAGACTGTTTTGTGACCTGCAATTAACTATAAAGAAAGAATAAAATTTCAATTTCCAATGCCACCTACAGTTGATTGAGGCATCTATCAAGTCGATGTCTAGCCGCCTATAAGACTATTTTTCGGTTGATACTCGCGTGATAAGTAAAATAGGTCAAATAAATCAAGGAGTATGAAATAATGCTCTCTGCTTTCGGCAGGGTGCCAATAGGTCGAATGTATTTTTGAGATTCTATGAACTTGACAGCGTGAACTACATTTCTCGATTACATAAATGTTCTTGGGCCACTTAAGAAAATTGTTTATTGATTACAGCCATATTTACTTTCATAGCTACAAATTATATTAATTACTTTTTTTAAATAAGGCCCCATACTCATACTCTTAATATATCTCTAATATCTAATTGGTCTTTCAATTTTTATAGTTACATAAGACGGAATCTTTTATAAAACGACAGACGACAATATGCAATTATTTCTAGGACCTCTATATCGTCATCAACCGCGTTAAAGTCACGTACTAATCGTAATAATTCCATACTGGCACACCTACACAGACTTCCCTTTATTAGAGTTCATATAATAGCCTTCTTGGTATGCGTCATCGATTGTTAATGTCCTTTTAAGACATTACGCTGGAAGAAATGGAAAAAAGGCAAGTTTGTTATTAATCCTATTCAAAATATCACAATAATGAACCGTTCAAATGCCTATTACAAACGTTAACCCTAATCTTTGACTTAAAAAATTTGATTAGTTGATGTTTAGATTACGCGTAGGCGCGACCTATCAATCGTGAGAAATTACAACAATCAAAATAGGATGAAGAAGTACCTTTCGTAGTGGCAAAGTGTTTTACGTCTTTTCCTAATGTCTCACTGACAGTTCTCGTCAGGTCTTTACTTTGTTGTTTACGGTCAATTATTATTTTATGAAAAGTGAATATTACTCTTATTGTTTTATTTATTTAAAGGATATAAAAATATTCCTAGATACACGGAGAAAGTTCACAAGTATTTTCAGTTTCAGAAAAAGAAGCTGGTAATTATTAATTAATTATTAAATCTAACAATACTTTGAGATATATCTTAACAAAAACAAGTCCAAAAAATGAAGAACAATCTTCAAAAAATTGCATATATCAGATATCTTGTGAATACGACAAATTCTATTTAGGTGAAACGTCTAGACCATTGAAAGTCCGAATAAGTGAACATAAAAAATATATCAAAGATAGGGAGCTCTTTAAGTCAGGTATTTGTAAACATGCTTGGGAAGAGGGGCAAAAAAATTGAAAGAGCCCAATAATAAAAGACGAAAAATCAAAGGAAGTGCTTTAATACAACTACATGCAGATAAATGTGTAGCTAGTATTTCAGCCGAATGTAGTCAAATTTGGTTACCAATGTTAGAAAGAGAAATTTCCAATAATCAATTACCTGCGTTATCAGGATAGCATGATAAGTTTTTATCCAGGTTTTCTTATGATTTATCATTGGAATAGTTGTTAATTGATACACATTTCAATACACAAAATCACCAAACTGAGTTATACATGTTTTTAAAACAAAAATATTCATACACAAAAAAGTGACAACAAACGCGTTTTATTAACAACATTTCCAAAATAAGCGAAAAAAAGCGCTATCCCAATAAAAACCGTTCCTGTAACGTGCACTTCACTGGATTCCATTTCTAGTAGACTAGAATATCGTTAGAATGTCATAAAATAAAATATTTTATTTCACATTTTACCAGAGGTGTAATCTACTATGAATGGGCCTTAATAAAATTTGACCACAATGTTTTGTAGTCAATGCCCGGCTGCACCAACTGACCGTAAAAACAGTCGATACAATAACCGTTGATCGACCGATTAATCGATGATTCTCCGATTTTTCAAAATAGCAGTTGCGCCAGAAAAATTTAATGTTGGTATTTGAACCGACCGTTGAATGTGAAGTGAAGTGAGCGTTTGAACTGTAACCCTACATTATACGTATTGTCAATGTCACATGAAATATAAAATGGAAAGAAAAAAGAAAAGAAATTGAACTTAAAAATAAGTATGGTTGCAAATTTACTTCAATTGTAATTAATTTATGTAATACTACATTTGTATTATAGATAATTGAAGTTAGCTCAAAATATATTTGTTACATTCGAATTTCAAAAAAGTGTTAATCAAATGAATTCGTAATGCATTCCCATTTCGTTCCAATTCAGAATCTTGATGTTCAACTCCAATCAAAAATGTTATCGTTTTCTATTGCTAAATTATGTAATACAGATGTGCCAATGATTACCCTTAATACATTTTCAACCTATATTTGCATTATCACAGATAAAACAGGAAAGCGTCGTTTCCAAATTCCGTATTTCAATATCATTTCTTGTAGATACTAATATGTGAGTTTTGATAATTATTTAGGGATTGTCTTTAGGGGTTACCCAGTGGTGTCATTAAGTGGTTTGTGCACATGTACCCTCCGTTGCCTATCAAATCCCGGATAGCTTGCTACTATATCTGGAATCTTCAATTTCATATCACCAATTAGTTGCACATTGATGGAAAATCAGCCCTTGCGATTACTATCAACAAAATCTTTATATGGGTGCAGTCAATTGCTCCAGACAACACCAGGAAATCTAGCAACTTTAAAGCTGCTGTTTTACCACACCAATTTCTTCATTTGTTCCAGGCATTCCACTTGATAAAGCTATGTAGTACCATACTCGATGCACTATTCCACACATTGTGCTTTTATGTATGTTAATAATATGATCACCGAGAACTACTTGTTGAAATCAACATGTGGCATAGTACCTCTTAACGTTATTAATAATTGATCCATTATTTTTTTCGGAACGTATTGAATATTCTCCAATAATTTACCATAGCTGGTTTACTGTATCTTCACAGAAACGGTATCTTGCTTTAAATTGTTTGTTGTTTAATAAATTGAATGGATTACATCTCGGTGTTTTGTGTAATGTGTAATTTTCCGTAATGTTTCAATCGCAATGTTATACCACCTATAAATAATATTGAAAATATTGCCGATTCCGTTCAAACTCCACAAAATCAAAAAAATGTCATTAGAAAAATAGCGTGGTTATTACCAAAAACGTATTTGCAATTATCGCCCGAAAACGGTCGGTTAATTCTATGCGCAAAATCAATCGATTAACGGACAGCTTTTGGTCGGTGCAACACGAAAGCTATGATTTACGGTTGATCGGCCGATTCAAAATATTATTGATTGTCTAGTTGTCATATTTTTTACGTTGTGTCAGATAGGGACCAAAAATTATTTTATCACTATTAATCTTGACAACGGTAGCTAGAACGCTACCGAAACGTCGAAATAAAAAATAGAAAACATTATTGTGGTTTGATTCCCAAAAAATAAGAGAAAAAGGTAGAACGTGTCGCGGAACACACGGTAGGAACTTTAGTTCCTTTTAAGCACAAGTTATGTAATACCTCTGACGTTATAGATAAACAATTTGCATATTCTTTGGTGGTTGAGTAGTAAGCACACCAGACTCTCACGCGGTAGATCCGGGTTCGATTCCCCGCGAGAAATTTTTTTTATTGTTAATATTATTTTTAAATAATTATTCTGCTTGATATTAATAACGACAACAGGTAGACGTTTGAAATATTTAGCAGAATATTCATTATTATAGATAATGGTACGGTACCCTTCATGAGGGAGTCCGACTGGCAACATCTACTTATAACAGCATCGTATATTTAAAAAAGGAAACCGTAGCATTATACAAATTAGACATTCAAGAACTGTACGTTCACCACAAAATTAGTGGAAACATAAAATTGAATTGTTAAATTTTTAATTTGAAGTTATATTACAGTTTATAAAAATTTTCTAGATTTTTTCCTAAGTGGGTCGTAGAAAAAATATGCTGCTCGACTCGTGTGGATTGTCCTTATCGCACTTGAACGATTGAGAACTCCGCCTACGGCGTCGTGCTCAAACTTCGTCCTCGTGCGATATAGCCATCATATCCACACTAGTGGCACAAACTACAATTTCTTTCAAAATATGCCCTTTTACATTCAAAAAACTACCTGCCAAATGTCAAATCAATTTATCCATCCATTTTAAAGTTATCGAATTAAAACATTCAATTTTTCAAAATTTCAACACCCTGTATTTCGAAAAGTAGCTAGACCCCTTAATCACGCGAAAAAAATTATGGAAATAATAGTAAAAACTTATCCGAACAAATTCAAGTAGATCACTAGCACTGCGAATACCAGCTTTGCATAGAATTTCAAAATAGCATCGGTGGTTCAGTGGTTAGAATGCTCGCATTGCACGCGGGCGGCCCGGGTTCGAATCGCGCAGGAGCATATTATTATGAATCGCTGCTTCGTAAACGAAAGAGAGACTAAGGAGGCACAAGCACGCAAGCAAGGCACATAACGAAGCAACGTAACATAACGTAGCGTAACGTAACGCGTAACGGTCAGATCTTTTGCGTCGCGACCCCTGGTCGCTCAAACATAACCTGGCGTAAAGAACTAAAGTTCCAAAAAAATGAATAAGTAATGCCACAAGGAACTTACAGAAGATATTAATTTCATAGTCTTTTTGAATTTGGCTGAATACGATTCTGATGAGTTTATTTATTAAATTTCAGGTTAGCTTTATGTCAAAATAGCAAAATTAATAAACGACAACAGAAGGCTATTGAATGTACTATATATACTTCTTTCTTCAACTCAGCTTTTCCAAAAATGTAAGGTTAAGTGTCACTTAAATACATTTGAGAACCGGACCGCTTAAATGCTTAAGCTGCAGAGGTGCAGCAAGCTAGACATGAAAAATCCGTGCTTAAATTCCAAACGTTACAAGCGAGAATTAGGTACTAAAACTGTTTTCCAATCTTATAACGCTTAAGACAAATATGTCCAACATAATTGTCACGACATAGATACGGAATCAAACAATAAATAATGTTCGCAAACAAAGAAGCGTAACTACCACTTACACTTAATCTTCATATTCAATTATTTGCACTGACTAGAAATGTTATAATGGTTCAAGTCGTACACACCAATGCAATTATATTAATGAAAACAGTTACCTAATTCCATCAAAGATAATTTGAACTATTCTAAATTGCTCGCTCCAGAAAACAATTTCATCGACGACGTTCGACACCTTTATTGCTATTGTGACTATGAAGTTTCCGTGTTATTCAGTAATCGACATGTAGGATTTAATTCCCAGTGTGATGTCTCAGAGACTGCACAAGACATATTAATAGGGGAAAGAACATGACATACTATGGGGACTGGAAGGTTAGAAATACTTCGATTTACGTTACACATATGTTGCTTTCGTTTATTTGGGCTTCAAGCACTTGTGCGTGACGCCTCAGTCGTCACGACTTTTGAGCAAATCGAACACCATATTTTAGGATCCTCAAAACCACCTGACATGTGCCAATGCCCATGAATTTCCTGTGTTGTTAGAAGAACAGTTTTCAATTATATTGTTTTTGATAATAAAATTTTGCATATTTAGGTATTTTTAGTGAGGTTTAAATAGTATTAAATCGTAATCGGCACAATCTTAACCTTTAAATAAACGTCAAACCGGACAAACGTCAAATATTTAATGTCCGTAGACTTTTCGGTATGTGCTTGAGGGGCAAGGGGAAGGTAAGACTAGGCGTCACGCCCGGTAATAAACGAACGGAATTTAGTCACTACGAGCTGCTACTAGCAGCCAAAAGTAAATAATCGAAAGCACCTATAATAAGAAGCCACATGAACTTGTGTCAAAACCAGTGCCATTTTATAAAATTGACATTCGACTTCAAATCAGTAGCGTAACGTTATCACATTTTATAGGTTAACACAAAATAACATGTCATTGTATAAGTTAAATAATACCCTTCTTGGTGTGCGTCATCGATTGTTATTCTTCTTCTATCACATTACGTAGGAAGAAATGGAAAAAAGGCAGGTCTGTGATTAATCATAATCAAAATATCACAATAATGAACCGTTTGAATGTTTTACAAACGTTAACCCTAATCTTTGACTTACAAAAATTTGATTGGTTGATGTTTAGATTACGCGCCAGCGCAACCTAACAATCGGGAGCTCAAAATACTATGAAGGCGTTACTTTCGTAGCGGCAATGTGTCTTACGTCTTTTTCACTGTCACACTGACATTTCTTGTCAGGTGTGTACATGTCTCTGGTAAAATGTGAAATAAATATTTTATTTTATGACATTCCAAAGATATGATAGTCTATAGTTTGGCAAGTTTATCTGAAACTACGGGGAATCGGTAAGAAGCGAGGCATATATGTCATAAACGTACAAGTGGCGTACGGTACCTATTTTACCAAGTAAAATTGAAAATACAAAGGTAACTGACAATACCAACGCCAATGGATAAATCAATATCAGTCAATTGACGAAGTGAGAGGGAAGACCTCACGCACGCGCTTGTCAATAAGAAGTCAGCTGGTCAGGACTTTCGATAAAAATCACCAATTATGTAATTCGGAGGGTGTGGTAATTATGGTTTTCGTACAACGCTGCCAGAGCTTGGAAAAGCCCATAACAAATTTGGAAAAGTGCTCATCTTTTAATGTTCATAAATTGAAAAAATAATGTTAATAGAAAAAATCCAAGGGAACAAGCATACATTGAAGAATTAACATTCAATCATATTGCTGATATTGTTAATAATAAAAAGTCCCTTTTCTAATTATTATCACTACATATTTAGCACTTTGACTATTTCATAGTCAAACGTGGCAATATCGGATGTTTTCGACTGCATTTCTTTCACGGCTTCAGTTAAACTTGCCAAAGTATAGGTACTAGAAATGGAATCCTGTGAAGTGCATATTACAGGAACGGTTTTTATTGGGATAGTGCTTTTTTCGCTTATTTTGGAAATGTTGTGAATAAAACGCGTTTGTTGTTACTTTTATGTGTATGATTATTTCCGTTTTCAAAATATGACTCAGTTCGGTGATTTTTTGTATTGAAGTGTGTATCGATTAACAACTATTCCAATGATATACCATAAGAAAACCTGGATAAAAACTTATGATGCTATCCTGATAACGCAGGTAATTGATTATTGGAAATTCCTCTTTCTAACATTGGTAATCAAATTTGACTACATTCGGCTAAAATACTAGCTACACATTTATCTGCATTTAGTTGTATTAAAGCACTCTCTTTGATATTTCGTCTTTTATTATTGGGCTCTTTCAATATTATTTTTGTCGAATCCCATTGAATTTTATGCCCCTCTTCCCAAGCATGTTTACAACTACCTGACAAGGTCTGTTCCAACCGCAATCAGAAACTGTCAGAAACGATCAGAGAACAACTAGTCATAGCAAACAACGAGTTCACTTTCGCGTAATTCTCATCACTGATTGCAATGGTCGGCTATTCTCTGACAGTTTCCAACATTTTGTGATTGCAGTTGGAACAGACCTTTAAAGAACTCCCTATCTTTGATATATTTTTTATGTTCACTTATTCGGACTTTCAATGGTCTAGATGTTTCATCTAAATAGAATTTGTCGCATTCACAAGATATCTGATATATGCAATTTTTTGAAGATTGTTCTTCATTTTTTGGTTTTGTTTTTGTTAGTATATATCTCAACGTATAGTTAGATTTGAAGCTAGTTCGAATATTAAATTGATTACCAATTTTCTTAATTCTTTCTGATAAACCCCTAACATACGGTATTGTCAAGTTTTTAAAAATTATGTTAGCTGAATTATTAGTATTATTGCTATTATTATGGGGTATTAACAATTAACCCTTCTCTATTTTCTTAATTTTTTTATTTACAAATTCTGCCGGGTAATTATTGGCATTTAAAACATTTTTTAGTAGAGTTTTCTCCTTTGTGAAATGATTATCATTAAAACAAATGATTCTGGCCCTATCGTATAAAGATTTTACTACCCCTTTTTTAACGCTTATAGCATGATTTGATTCAAAATTCAAATACCTATTAGAGTGTGTTGGCTTACGATAAACACTTGTTTCATACCCTGTAGGTGTTTTATTGATAAGAACATCTAAAAATGGTAAAAAATTGTTATTTTCAATTTCAATTTCACAAATTTTATATATTTTTCTCCCTCATTTATATACTTTAAGAAATCATTCAGAGATACTAAGTCATAAGGCCATATTGGATTCCATTTCTAGTAGACTATCATATCTTTGAAATGTCATGAAATAAAATATTTATTTCACATTTTACCAGAATGGACCTTTATAAAATTTGATAACAAAGTTTTGTAGTCTTAAACTTCAAAATATTATTGATTATCTAGTTGTCATATTTTTTTCGTTGTGTAAGATAGGGACCAAAAATTATTTCATCTAATTCCGCTATCAAATGTGACACTTTAAGTCACTCCTTGACGCACCTCTAATTATGTAACTGTTATTTCTTATGCTTCTTATGAAAAATACAAGTACAAGTAGGTCGTAGGTAAAGTATAGTACGTAACTCGTGTTGTAAAGCATTTTACGCACCCACGGAATTACGCACTCGCCGCTACGCGGCATCGTGCGTAACTTTTCCATTCGTGCGTAAAATGCTTCGTACCACACACGTTACGTAATATACTATTACGTAACTGTTTATGTTTCAACATAGAGATACCACATGAGTTTCAAAGAATGATTTATTAATTAGGTACCGTCAAAACTGACAATAATTATTTAATTATTTAAACTGACAATTACCCCATTATTTTAATTCAATAGTATTTTAAGATTTATAAACATTGAAAACAACATTATTCAGGACACAGTAATTCAAAGTAAGTCAATTTTCTGGGTGAATACATCATAGTAACAATACTTCTAACACCATTTGAATCCACTTCAATATTATCATTGTAATTGAAGATTTTATTGAATATTATGAAAGCGCGGAATCAGATAAAACGTTGTACGTAAACACGTTATGAAGAGAGCGACATTGTTCAACTAGCGTAATTTGCAGAACTTGCTAGCGATCGTTTTGGCAAATATTACGCTTGTTGAACAATATCGCTTTTTTCATAACTAATCACGTAAATATCTATTATCATTATTTAATCTCGACAAAGGTACCTGGAACGCTACCGAAACGTCGAAATAAAAAAATAAAAAACATTATTGTGGTTTCATTCCCGAAAAATAAGAGAAAAAAAAACAATTTATATTACATTGATATAGTCCAGTCGTTATGTACATTTGGAAATGCAATTGACCCGAGAAAGCCAAATTTTGGATATTACGTGGAGAAGGCCAGAAACGCTTAACTTCAAATTGTAGATCAAAATTTCCTTGTATGGTAGGTAGTGAAATTTGTACTCTTAAAAAAGAAGAAGTTTGTGACATAACGTAAGTAAAACAATGTCAAAGCCAGATTTTTATATTTGATTGATTTACATATTTATTACCAGTCATATTTGGCTTGAATATAATTCCAAATTATTATGAAATTCAGAAAATGTATACAGAATCGCAATACAAACCAACTCCTAGTTCCAAAATCTACATTTTCAGAGAAAATTGTACACAAACCAGTACCACAGTGATAGGCTTATGCGAGGGTGGATTGGATTCCAAAGACATTGTTATTTCCGAAACCATTTTAAACAACAAAATTCAAAATCATGGTGATTGCTGTTCGCCCAATCAATCAAAGCAAACAATTATCCAGGAGAGGCAGAATAACCAAACAGATGATGTGTATAAAAATTCTGCGTTCGTTAAAACATCAAAAGCCGATCCATTAAATCGAGGTGAACCACAACTTTCTTCAGGAACGGCCCTATTAATGGCGTATTTGAAAAAAGTAAGAAACAAAAACGATAAGTAACATGATAATGTCGATATTTTTGAAATAAAAACATTAGAAATTGTTATTGTTTTAATCCAAAAAGCATTATCACCCTACTGTAGATTCCAGAACACACTTCAGGAGGAAATTACAAAACCCTTTTGAAATCTCAGCTTCAATGTTATATTGTAAGAAATAGGAAACGTCGGAAAGAAAAGATCTGATCATTGGAAAGACCCAATAGGGCTTAGAGAACATAATTAAAGATACTCATAGGAGATTACACCCAGGTTAGAGCTGCACTAAGAGTTTCAGAGACATTATTGCCTGAATGGGCATCTGAAAAAGATCAATATAGTGAAGAAGTTACATTCTGCAGATATCCTGAAATAGGTCCAAGGGAGCTACTAGTCTCAGACGTTCATCAGAAACTAATTAGAAAAAAGAGAGCACCATAGATCTTTTAGTTTTCCCTTTCTTTCAAGTGAGTCTGCCTAGGAGATTACTGGATAGAATACAGACACTCAACTAAGTTGAAAGTTGAAGTTTGAAAGTAATATATACTTTGTTCAGATTTCATTTACACCCGATGTAAACAAAAGCACGTGGGTGGTTGAATTGAGCGGGTTGCATTTTATTTCAAGGACAAATAACAGCATTAATTCCTTATAGGCGAAGTAACATGCACCATTATTATGGTGCAGTAAGACGTTACCTGGGTGAAGAATATCGAGGTAGATGGATTGGCCGGCGAGGTCCTATAGAATGGCCACCTCGGTCACCAGATCTGACACCATTAGATTTTTTTCTATGGTGGTACTTGAAATCCAAGGTCTACATTACAACAGATAGCATTGGCGTTTTGAAAGAAAGAATTATTGAAGAATGCAATGCAATTTCAGCTGACACATTCGAACGAGTACGACAAGAGTTTACTAATAGGATGTATTACTGTCAGGAAGTAGACGGAGCACATTTCGAACACTTGCTATAAGAATCCATTGTTGATATTTGATTAATTAAATTTTAAGAAATAATTTCAATAATTTTGGTATTTATTTAATTTATCCGTCAAAATTAGTTTAAACCCAAACAAAATTAATATGGCTATGTAGCCAATGTCAATGCCTTTCAAACGAGATATCACTTGCCATAAGGTCCTATTTAAAATTATTGGCCAGAGTGGCACTGTGACGTCATCTATTACTATTACGTCACCTGTTACCATTCGTAGAGAAGTTCACAACACTTTATTTTCACCCTCCAAATTTCATTAATGTAAGTGTAGCCGTTCAAAAGATACGAGGGGTGTAGGGGACTTTTGAATAGCACTGTATACTATACACTGCTACTCCTTTGGAAAACGCGAATTTGATATTGGCATCGTCCCATATTAACTAGATGGGAATTAGTTCAAAATGGAAGTATTGCTTTGTTGTGTTGTTTACCCATTTCATCTATAACATCTTAAGTTTGTGTCTAGTAATTTAAGTGAATTTGGAAACTTCCTCCATCTGAAATTGAATATATACGGATACGGATATTGAAAATAATATTATGTATATTTTATTTACATGGAAATAAAAAGTAAAAAGTGTCTAAATATGGGATTAACAGAAGTATACAACAAAGTTTACCTGGAAATTCATTCACAACAATTTTACCGGAACCTTTCTAGGTGAAAAGGTTTAATAGGGGGGAATTGTTGATAACTATTTGCTCGTTAAGAAGATTATCTGAATATTTTTTTATCAATCTCAAGAGCTTCTAAAGGATGTAATTTGATGGATTTCGGTTCTATATGCAAAATTTTTGGTTGTCATTGCTACGTTTGTGTTCTGAAATTCTACTTTTAAAATTCCTAAAAGTTCTACCCATATAAATTTTATCACAGTTGTCATCACCACATTCTAATTTGTAACTCCTGATTTAGTCCAAGAGCCCCAGCCAAAAAAGTAGGTTTTGAAAAAAATGTACGGGAACAGGTATTTTTATTTTTGAATATGTTAATGGGTTAGGTTAGGTTAGGGTGGACCGAACTATTATTAATTTTAATGTCTGTATGTGATGGTTTGTGGAAAATATATAAAAATCATGTTTATTACTTATATTTGAAATTGTAAGGTCTAGAAAGTTTATTGACCTATTTTGTTCAATTTCTTCTGTAAATTTGATATTCTTATGAATTGAGTTAATGTAAGTAATGAAGTTTTCTAATTGTCTAGTAGTACCGGTGAAGCAAGCTAAAATGTCGTCGACATATCTGTGCCATTACACAACTTTTTTAGTAAGGAGGTGTTTGAAAAAGCTACTGTGTTAGCGACAACTTCAGGTTCAATATAATGTAGATTTTAAATTGTTTTTTCCACTACAATTATTGCTTCTTCTAGCCA
>CAJUYH010007792.1:0-16748 GCA_910591685.1 Galerucella tenella | reverse complement strand
GCGTTTTATTAACAACATTTCCAAAATAAGCGAAAAAAAGCGCTATCCCAATAAAAACCGTTCCTGGAACGTGCACTTCACTGGATTCCATTTCTAGTAGACTATCATATCTTTGGAATGTCATAAAATAAAATATTTATTCCACATTTTACCAGAGATGTGATCTACTATGAATGGACCTTTGCCAACAAAGTTTTGTATTCTTAAACTTCAAAATATTATTGATTGTCTAGTTGTCATATTTTTTTCGTTGTGTCAGATAGAGACCAAAAATTATTTTATCATTAGTTAATCTTGACAAAGGTAGCTGGAACGCTGCCGAAACGTCGAAATAAAAAAAAACATTATTGTGGTTTCATTCCCAAAAAATTAGAGAGAAAATGATAAATAATGCCACAAGGAACTTACAGAAGATATACAAATAATGATATTTCATACGAAAATACTCGAGGTATACCTTCAAAAAATATTTTAACTGTCTACTAAAAGTAGTGATACGCCTATGGATTAGGAATGCTTTATTATTTTACCTACGACCCCCCCTGTAATCAGTCAATAACACACAGTCCGTATCAATGTAATGACGTCTATTACGCACCGTAAAAAAAACGCACAGCTGTAAAGTAAATCGCACGGCTTCCCTAACAACATCTTAGCAACTGTCAATAGTCGTCGCCTAACGGCCTCGTTTGACAAATTTCCCATCTCATTTCGTAATATGAATCTTTACGACACTTATATCGTAAATATCTATTAGTACTCGCTCATTCATAAAAATAGACTATAACAGATTACAACCTTATATTTTTGTAGTGGAAAAGTGAAGTAGATTTTAAAGTAGAAACTTTAACTTTGTAATATTGTAACTAATTTTGAAATAATATGAGGCTTGGAGATGCCTACAATTTTTACACTCTCATGATTACAGACCTACTAAGCTTTCTCACATTAATCAATCACCCTGTATAAAAATGTATTTAAAAACCTTCCTGGATATCAAAACATTAATTTTGCATCACCCTGTTTTTATGAAATATTTAATTTAATAATTTGAAAAATATCAGCTTTATTTGTGGACCATCAATTTATTGTAAAAACCAGACAAAAATATTCATAAAAATCACCTCACACGTTTAAATACAAAGTTTTTACAAAAAAATTTAAGAAAATCCATCATTTTATAAACAAAATCAAGAATAATTACCGTCAACTTCATTGTAGAACAAAAATATTTCAACTGTTTGTGTGTTACGAGGATATAACTAGATCACGTAATAAGACTTTTATTAAAATTATCTTTAAACTCTTGTTTTATACAGCTATGCAGCCTTGTCGGTTTTTTTTTTCGCCCGTTTTACCACGCCTTTTGCTTTATATGTATTAATTATTGTATAAACAATAAATTTTCTTGATCTTGTACATTGAACGATACACGTCGATTACGAAATGCGTTTGTACCCAGTTCCTGATCAAATGCTAATAAAGCACTTTTGATTTTTATCTTGTTTTATATTATTTTTTCGTCGAACCTTTACAAAAAATGACGAAATGACGAAACTTATTGCATTTAAGAAAAAAAAAACAATGCGTTGGATACAAACAGACATAACATAAATAGATTTATTCAGATGAAACTTATCTTTTGCTCAGAAAACTCGAAGAGGGAGACTGAAACACCCTTTTGCGGTATCAGGTCCAATGTAATACTGGAAGAAGAGAGATAGGACTGGAAAGCAGGGCCTCCTATAACAGCGAATCTCAACTGGCACACTGATGGCTCTAAAACAGACTCTGGAGTAGGAGCCGGAATATATGGGGTACAAGAGATCACGATCTCTCTAAGCCTAGAGAGGCTTAGGCAGAGGTAATGGCGGTGCAGAAGTGTTGATGAGACGGGAGGTGGATAGCCAAAGAATCGTCATCTACAGCCAAGCAGCACTAAAGGCAATACGCTCATATCGAATAATGTCAAATCTGGTGGGAGTGTCGCAAGGCCCTCAACAGACTAGGTAGTCATAATAGAGTGACCCTAGCCTGGGTACCAGGTCACCAAGGTATAAAAGGCAATGAATTAGCCAAGCAGGGAGCAACGGAGGTCATGATAGAGCCTTCCTGTGGAATTACTAAATGGCCTAACTAAGGAGAGCATCCACAAATGGATAAACAACTAGGCGTTGCGCTGGTGGTATGAAACCACAGGACAAAGGCACGCTAAATTATTCCTTAAAAGCCCTTTGGTCAAACTGTCACACGACCTATTATTTCAAAGTCGAGAAACGACGAGGATGGTGGTGGAAATGCTGACCGGACATTGTAGGCTGAGGAAACATATGCACACAATTGGCCTAGTAGATGACAGGCTATGTAAGTTTTGCCAGGAAGAAGAAGAAAACGCGGAGCACTGAAAGTGCGAAGGCTTAGTAAGGGTGCGGCTTCACATACTCCGAGAAGAAAAACCGAGGGCAGAGAGTATACAGGCGAATAGGTCTAATAAAAAGAATAAAGCTACATATCGAGCTCTAAATATAGGGAGGACCACAATAGATTTGCAAAGGTCGCAGTGGGATAGGACAAAGAGCCACTCCAATTCTAATCTAATCTAATCTAATCTAATACTGGAAGAAATAGACAAAGCCAAGAAAATGTGATTTGAGCCTTGGATAGATCTAAGTGAATTGAGCTTTTCGTGCTTTAATTCTGGCAAATTGTCCAATTCAATCTTCGGGGTCTAATTTTTTTAGCTGGCCCCATTCTATTGAACTGATAGCAAGATTACTTAGTCGGATTTGCCACATGGCCGATCTTAAATAGTGTTTTATTATTTCAAGCTTTGAAGAAGATGATGTTTCCGTACTGTTTTTTTATCATTACAAATTTTGTTGTGACAATGTTGTTTGTTGCTTTATCTTTTTTTTACTTTTGAGCTTTGAATATTTTCAACCCTTTTGTTGGGCGAAGGCCTGCTTAAGGTATTAGTAGATTTAAAGTCAGCTCGAATATTGTAATGATTATTAACTTTCGATAAGTATGGTTAGTTGAATTGTGATTCTATTTCCCAAAAAATAGTTAATACACTGGAACCCACAGAAAATATTTAGGTTTTTTTTTTAATTTGAATACGTAGATCTGTTTATTCAACATAAAAACCAAACTTAAATATCATACCAGTCTACACGGTAAAAAAGAATGAGTTTTAATCATTATTTTCAAATAAAGCTTAGATCATCGTTTCATATTACAAATTATTAAATACTTACTTCAAATCCCATTACAGATTAGATTTAATTTATTAGTAATTATTACACTGTGACAAAGAATGACATTTTTCACGCTCCATTGAATTCTTACCTACCCATGTAACATATTTATGTATATGAGTATGTTGGTTATACCTTGAATCGTGAAAAGTAGAAAAAAATGTATTAATAAGTCTTTGAAATATTGCATTTATTACAAGAAATATATTTATTTATTTATTTATTTATTTACGGGCGAACCCATTTCACAAAAAGTGATTACAAATTTTAAAAATACAAAACATTTATACATATAAAGTACAGAACATATCCAAATATCATTAATACAATTAATCATCTAAGTATACTTGACAGTGTTCGTTTAAAACTGATAAAACACGTGGAGAAATCAAGTTCAGGATATTGATTAGCACCTCTCAGTGTTCGTGGTATAAATGAAAATTGTGCATAATTCGTTCTACAAAACGGAACATGAAAGGAAGTAACCTGCCTTGTCTGGCGACTAGGAACTTCAAAGTTAATTCTGGCTAACAAGTCGGGACATTCGATTAAAAAATTTAGTATTTTGAACAATAAAATTAGATCATGCTGATCTCGCCGTTGCTTTAAAGTGGTAATATTTAAATTTTCCATAGCTTTGGATATTTTCAGTACTAATCACACTAGTCAAGTACATTTTCTTTGTCGTTATCAACGTTCTCGTTGTTTTCTTCTTCTATTTTCCCTTCCCCTTGATCATAACATGGATGTATTTGGTTGCAGTGGAGAAATATCCAAGAAAAAATTACTTGGGTTCTCAATATTGAAAAAAATTTCGTGGCCGTTACCCATAGCAACGAAACCAAACATCACTTCCAAATTGGACATTTCTAAAATACTACAAAGACAAGGATTATTTATTATTATTATTTCTATTGAGTTTAAAACGCTTTTGAGTTCAGGAGGAGAGGAAGGTACTGAAATATCGCTATCAGTATCAGACATTTTGCGTTTTGTCAAGAACTGTCAAAATATTTTGTATATATTGAAACAAATCATTTCCATAGCACACGGTGGGGACATTATTAAATTTATTGAACAGCTGTTGATTTTAGAGCAATAATATATTCATGTACAATTATCTAGTTTAATAATTGTAACGATTGCACGAAAAATAGTGTGTATGCCATGGCCGCGAAGCTTTTTAACGACGTCAAGATTATCTTGCCTCGGCCGCATGCGGCCTCGGCGATAATTGTTCTTTCGGTACATTAAAAAGGAATTTCGCGGCCTAGGCACACAAATAACTAATTTTGGGGCCGTTATTAAGAGATATATCGAGTTTTTCAAATAATGAACTATTATGAATATATTTTTTATCGAATTCTCTAAATTTCATATTTTGGCAGATATCAGCAAAAAAAACTGATCTTTGGACTATATTGAAAATCTGTTTCCAAAAAGGTTAAAGAGGCATTGTATTGGTTTGGTCAAAGTTAAAATACAGTCCCTTATAAGAATGCCATCTGGATCGGATGAAAATTTTAATAAACATGTTGAAAATATTTATAATACTTTTGAATGAAAATTCATTCAGTAAAATCCATATTTTTCACAAGTGACTTCCGCTAAACGAAACTTGGGTATTTTCTCGTTTCTTTCTGAACAAATTTTAAATAATAAAACATATGTATAGAATATATAATATTTTCTTTGCATGACAATCGAATAGAGTCCGGTATTAGGCGTATCCATTTTTCATTTCTCTCCAACGTAACAACAATTAAATATTTAATAAAAAGTTGCAGGAAGGTCAAAAACAAATGTATATATAACGGGGTGAATGGTACTGTATCTGTACTGTTTATCCCACAGATCTCAACATGAACACTTTGGTAAGAAAATTTATAAAAGTACATTTACAAAAATCTATTCAAAACATTTTCTATGCATACCAAAAAAAACTGTCACTCTATTTATTAACTTCTTCTTATATTTAATTCATTTTTGTTTATTTTTCAATAATTTTCTTTAAAAAAACCTTTGGACAATAGACATTAAAACTGATTTTGAAAAACTGTAGAAAAAACAAAAATTGATGATTTTAAAAAATAATTCAAATCTTTTCAATTCATACAATTATTTCAATTATTCTTAGTAACTGCCTATTCTTCTAGAAATATTACAGTTTTTGGTAGAAACTCCTGCGGCATTCTGCATATACAATTTATTTATTTTAGGTCATTGCTCTCTTCGCCACTTTGGCCGTAGCTTCCGCTGCTCCCAGCTGGGGCTTAGGAGGATGGGGACATGGAGCTGTTCTTGCAGGCCCAGTAGCTCATGGAGCTGTTGTTGCTGGACCCCATGCTGGAGGTGCTGCAGTTATTGGACCCGTAGCTGGACCTAGTGCTGTAGTTGGACCACGTGACGCTGGTGCTGCTGTTGTTGGACCCGTAGCTGGACCAAGTGCTGTTGTTGGACCTGTAAATCACGGTGCCGTCATTACCCCCGCTGTTGCTGCCCCAGCTCTCGTAGCTGGTCCCGCTGTTGGTGAGTGAGAGTTTTCATAATTATGTTGTTCTAGTTGATTATTATTTTTTTAAATTAATTACACATTTTTTTAGGACTCGGTCTTGGAGGATGGGGAGGTTATGGTGGATGGGGAAATGGAGGATGGGGAAATGGTGGATGGGGACATGGAGCCTGGGCTGGTCATTGGTAAATCCAAGCAATAAATAAATAAAAAAATATGTAAATATTCCAGTGAGAGTTCAAAAGAGAAAAAAATAAATCATTTTGCTAATTTCTTTCTGTCATCACTATTTTTCTATCCATACCTTCTTCACTTTTTTGGACATGGTAGGAATTATAATATAGTATGTATAATTTCTACTTTTTCAATATCTTTTTTCCTGTTGAAGATTTTACTGGAACTTTTTGCAAACCCGACCTGGATAAGTCTGAGAGGTTATTAGTTAGTTTAGCAATTTATTATGTATGTACTGCGGTTGTGAAATTTATTGTAAAATTGT
Organism: Galerucella tenella; assembly: GCA_910591685.1. Taxonomy (NCBI): domain Eukaryota; kingdom Metazoa; phylum Arthropoda; class Insecta; order Coleoptera; family Chrysomelidae; genus Galerucella; species Galerucella tenella. The sequence goes on along the minus strand of CAJUYH010007792.1, from coordinate 10,480 downwards.
ATTTATCTGCAAGATTTGCTCAATAAAGAGTTTAAAAGTATTATGGTGTTTAAAAAAAATGTCCTCTTTTCATTTTTTTAACCTAGAGGTCTAAAACTCATTGACAGAACACCTGTTAAAACTAGTGTAGACATACTTTAGCTTAAGCCTTCATGTGTTGTTACGTGGTTGTGGTCCTTGACTATCCGACATGATGATACTCCCAAACGAAAACTTTCTTATGGCGTGAATTTCCGCTTGAAAGATACTTGGGGTTTTTCCCCCCTCAACATAATCTACACCATATTTTCCCAATACACCGCCTCTTCCAGATTATTTTCCAACTTCTTCAAAACTTCCTCATACTTCCAACATCTAAACACATGTCCCACATCATCCTCCACTTCACATCTCTCGCACACTCCAGTTTCTCTTTTCCCAATCTTGTGGAGATAACAACTCTCGACCCATGCCCTGTGAGCACCTGCGTCAAGAAGTAGTTCACCTCCCCGAATTTCCGGTCCAGCCAATTTCTCCTGCTGCTAATCGCCCTTTTTAGCGCGCCCTCATACTCATCCCACCTTCTCTCCATCTCCTCATCCATCCATTCCTGTACTTCATCTCTGGTCGCACCCCTCCCCCCTCCAGCGTTTCTGTCTGGCTCTAGCCATCAAGTCCAATGAATAGGACCTTGACAGCACCACTGCTGCCAGTCCACCCACTGTCCTGTACGCCTGCACCACCCTCAGGAGTATCCCTCTCTATTTTAAATGGAAATGGTTATTGCTTAAGACCCAAACTTACTAATTGATGTTACAGGGGACATTGCAAATCTTAGAATTTTCACGAAACTATAACAATTTAAAACCTGGCTGCTGCTGGCTGTAAAAACTTGTAAAATGGCAGCTGGCAAGCTAAAGACGTTTTTCCACTAAATAAAACTCCTCTTCATCGGTATGTTGTATGTTCATTCACATTTTGGTGTACAACAACAGAAAAATGAAATACATGGGATATTTTAAGGGGAATAAGAATAAAATTGAGGAGGCTGAACCAATTTTATTGACAAAAAATGAACAAACAGTTACATGAACACTAACAGAAACATTTTCAATGAACACATGTTCATTTTACTGATGAAAACATGAACAGTAGTGCCACAATTTCTGAAAATCTCTAAAAGTCTGTCCCAATGGAGTTGTTAGCACGGATCGGGGGTTCGGACCATAAAATAGTTGTTTATTACCTATTGTTGTTTGACCGACTACCAGGTGGCCTGGTCACAATTTCTTTTTTGAGTTCCGACCTCCGTTCTTCGTTTATTATAGGAGCCGATACGCACAAAACAATGGTAAAATGAAACCTCACAGCAACAATGCATCGTGGGTATCAATGCTGCCAGCATGAAACGTTTTTCCACCAAGCTCAAGCATGATTCGCACCACTTCTAGCGCATTATAGGCTAGGGTTTGACAACTAACTATTACAAGATTGGATGCGATCAAGACGGTTACACAGATCGTTTATCCATCAAAAACCGACGACATGCAACATTTTTCATCCAGGTATTGGACAATAGCCTTATTCTAATAGTTGTTCACAATAAACTGGATGGTATCTGTCTGTATCTGTAGAGTAGGGAGGGTGAGTGTAGGCTCACAGCACTTGGGCCGCAAGTGACCCATTGTACATCCTTCCGAGGAGTTGTCCTCCTAGGTCATCGTTCATCCTGTCCTTCCCAGGAAGGTGGACAGGTCACTAGGAGACATCTCCTGTATATCGGCAGGTGTAGGCCAAGACTCACCGAATACACACACTCTCTTATTGACGATAGCTCCGGTCACTCGCATAAGACATGCCTGACAGTTTCATCTTCCTGTTCACACATCCTGCATAGAGGTGTGTCCACTAGCCCCATAGTATGGAGGTATTTCCATAGTTGACAGTGGCCAGTCAGAAATCCTACTGTTAAACGTAGCTTTTTCCTGGTCATCGTCAAATATTTCTTCGGCGCCAGCTTCCCAGGGTCGCCCAGGGTGATCCTGGCAAGACTGCATCCTTTTATTCCATCCCATCTCTTAAGAGATTAAGCATGGGTCTAACGTTTGGCTAGTTCCGCAATTGTCGAAGTCGTTAGGCCGTATAGGTGTCACTGGGTCCTAAAATGTCTAGTCCAGCCGCTTCTCTGGCTAAAGAATCGGCAATGCGATTATCTTTACTCCTGTCGTGCCCTTTAACCCACCTCAGAAAAATACTGTTATCTGCCGAGGCGTTAGCTAAATCTTGGTGGCACTCTAGTACTAGCCCCGATATAACACGTTGTCTGTTCAAGGCTAATAGGGCTTGTCTACTATCAGTGCAGATTGTTATGTTTTTGCCATAAATTCCTTTTCTGGTTAAATCTTTTGTGGCAATTGAGATACCAGCCAGTTCTGTTTGAACCACGCTGGTATTGTTTCTCATTCACCACTTAATCCTCAGGCTTAGTGCTCTCGAGTAAACTCCACATCCTGAGCCTTCTTTCATTTTTGAGCCATCTGTATATATGCGTATTTCATTTGCAGCATCTGGCTCTGTGTTCTGTTTTATTTGTATTTTGTAGGGTTTACTGAACACAAACCTGGGTTCACTTTCATCATTTGCTGCCTGCAGCAGAGGTAGCGCAATACTGGATGGTGAATACCGGTCTAGATCGTCTGGATGCTGGATGGCATTCTTTCCAAGTCTGCTAACGGTATTTGGATCCTATTACTTCTTGTTGCTTTAATTCCGTATCAAATTTCTTTGAAAATTTACACTTTTCCATCATACTCATTGTGTATGCTACTTTTGTTTCACTTTATGCATTTTGACGAACAAACTACTGCATTTTAATTCATGCATTATTTAGTTTGTGTTTGACAGGCATCGATAGCAAAGAATCCTTGTGAGACGAAAATTAATAACATCTTAAATACTATTGGTTTAACAGAATAATCGATGGACAAATAGGTTGACAAATGAAAGAAACCTGTAATTGTAATATTTATTACTAATTAAGTTTATTTATAAATTAAAAATACCTAAAAAATCAGTATACAATCAGGTATTGAGGCAGCCAGTATTAGGTTCAGTAAAAGTTATCACTTTGAAATTTTTATTAGTGTAAAACACCAGCTAAAGTAGGACCCCAAAGACCGCTAGCTTTAACGGTACCGGAAGGTCCCTCGATGACTACAGGAGCAGTTTTGGGTCCAGATACAACTGCACCGTGTCCGCTAACTTCCACTACACCTGGAACAAAATAAAAGTTAATATTTTAACACTTCATATATCTGGAATCGATTCTTCAATACAATTAACGTGATGATTACCTCCTCCATTAGTAACAGCTACAGCACTAGCTGGAACAGCAATTGGTGCAGCAACGGCTGCTGGTCCTAGACCCCAAGGAGCAATCGGGGCAACAGCTGGGGCAGCTAGACCCCAAGGAGCAATTGGAGCTAGAGCTGGTGCGATAAGAGGTGCTGGTGCGAGTGCGGGAAGTAATCCAAGTGGTCTTGAAATTAAAGTAGCAGAGCTGGGAGGTACTATAATAGTTCTTGGAGCTGGAATGCCCCAACCAAGACCATATCCACTAGGAGATGCACAGGCTACCGCCAAGATGGCAGAAAATACAATTACCTAAAATTTAAATATGTATTTAAATGCAATATACAATATGTCCCCTCAAGTTGGAATCATATGGAAAACTTTTTTAAATTTAGAAAAAAAAGTTATTCTTCATAAAAAGTTCTGCATGATCTAAAACCTATATAATCCAGTCATTATTGACATTCGAAATCGAAAATTTAACTATAATTCCAAAAGTTTTCAAACTTCGGTCAAGTGAATGGTACATTGAGACGACAATAAATCTCATTTTGCAACCTTGTCCGAAGTCCGGAACATTGTTAAAATTGCTGTATGGTCGTGAAAAAAATTCCAAAAGTTCTGCAAACTTGGGGAAGTTTTCGATATAATATTTCATATCACGTATTAAATTTGCAACCAATCTAAGTGTACGGAACATTTTTTATTATTAAAAATTAATGTTTTTTTTATTAAACTGAAGAAAAACGTTCCAAAAGTTCTGCAAATTTGACAGATCTATCGGAAAAATGTACCGAACGATTGTATAAATTTGCAACCTTTTACGTTGACCGGAACATGTTTATTTATAATTTTTTTAAATTCGTGTCATTTTTTCGAGCAAGGCGGTCTCGGAATAATTACGAAAGTTTTGAAACTTGGTTGCAAACTTTGAAAACATCTATTCTGATGCATTTACAAATTTGCAACCTCATACGCGATCCGGAACTTTATGCAATTTGCAAAAATGTAATTTTATTATTTTTTCACCTTCAAGAAATTAATAATAAACTAGTCTCCCATTTGATTCCAACTTAGGGGGAAATCGAGGTATATCAACTTTCAACGTTTCGGCATCGTTCCAGCTACCGTCATCAAGAATAATTATGCTTTATATTTAAGTCACAAAAAATTCGACAAGTAGACAATATTTTGAAGTTTTAAGAGTTATTGCGAAATTTTCTTTGCTGTAACTTTACTGTCGAAGTCGAAGTCATAGTAGGTATGTTAACAAGGCACTGTAACCCTAACCAGCAGGAAACGCTAATGGGGTTGACAGTAAAAACCACTAGCAACTTTTTAGCACCATTTAAGAACATAATTTTAAATACACATAAACAATTTAACCCAGCACAACAAAATAAGAAAATTTTGGTTTGTAGCTTAATTTTACTTTTAAATTTGCTGGTATTTTTTTAGGGAATAGTAATTTTAATGGAAACTACAGTTCTTGAACTAAAATTTCATACTTAACTTATTTTTAATTTTGCACAGTATTTCATTGACAAAAAATAGGAATTTATACTTTTTCCTCCTCTTTCGAGAAGTGATGATAAAATTTTGCAGAGAATATTATTATGCAAAATATAAAAAAAAACGAAAATTTAACCCTTTGACAGTTTATATTTCAAAATCCAACCCACATATTTTTTAAATTTATTATAAAGAAGCCTAATAAAACCTCTACAAATTCTTTTTGAAGCGAAGCTGAATTTCTTCCAGATTGTAACGTGTCATAAATAATTTTTCAATGGAAAATCTTACCAAACTATTCATGCTGTCACTTCAACTAAACAACGTAAAGATAAAACTTACACCCCGGTATATATAGATCAACTACTCGACCTTCATATATTGCATAATGCACTATATATATATACAAAGAACGCTTACCCACTCTTTGTTCAAAAAGGGAACGACTTGAATTTTTTTAAATCCGTAAAGAATAACAATTTTCACAATATAGATCTATCATTTGCCAATGAAAAACCGATAAAATCAATGTAGGAGATTTTTATAATTCTATTTTTAGTTATACGAGTAAATTTCACAGAATCTATTATCTGTATCTGTATCTGTATCTGTATCTGTATCTGTAGAGTAGGGAGGGGGAGTGTAGGATCACAGCTGTTAGGCCACATGTGACCCATTGTACATCCTCCCGAGGAGTTGTACTCCTAGGTCATCGTCCATCCTTTCCCTTCCCTGGAAGGTGGACAGATCATCTGGGAGACATCTCCTTTATATCGGCAGGTGTAGGCCAAGACTCACCGAACACACACTCTCTTATTCACTCGCATAGGACATGCCTGACAGTTTCATCTCCCTGTTCACACATCCTGCATAGAGGTGTGTCCACTAGCCCCATAGTATGGAAGTACAGGAGTTTATATACAAAGCAAAAAAAGCTCTAATAGTTTGCATGAGCCTGGCAGGGCTGTAATCTAATGGTACTGAGCTGGATGTACACTACCATAGTGAGACCAATCATCACTTATGAACTAGTCGTCTGTATAATTATGTAATAAAGGAGCAATGAGGACATGCCCAACAGCAGCCATGGAAGCGGTTTTCAACGTGTCTCACTACCCAGATAGCACAAACACGTTTCAAAGACATCTTAAAGACGTTTGTTCACGATGTTCATGTCGTTTCGAAGATGTCCACTAATATCCAAAATATGTTTTGAAGGCGTCTTAAGGACGTACATTATTACAAAAAAGGCGTTTTTGGGGAATCCATTTTTGTACGTCTTTAAGACACACAGTTTTGGACGTGCTTATATATCGTCTTTTTACTTGATGAAAATAGATGATTCAATGCCCTTTTATCTAATTCCACAAAATTGTATTGTATTTATCACTCTTCTTTAACTAATTTAGCTAATAACTATGATTGAAATATTCTTTCCACCTTCAAAGGTTCAAAGTGTTTATATTTAGATTTAGAAGTGGGTTTTATTGAAAAATTTTACTTTCCACTTTTAGATACAGTCCTCCTGACTTTTCTCTTCTCTCCATAATATTCAACTACTCTCTGATCTGAGTCCATTGTTAGGTTAATTCCAAATGTTGATTCATATGATTCTCATGTTAAAGGATGACATGAATAGAAAGTGTATGTCTGTGTCGCCCTATACCTTTCAAGTGCTCAATAATTTAGTGATGCTGGAAACTTGCCCCATTGAAAATTGCTAAAAGAGTTGAACGTCCACATTACCAACATATTTAAAACGTCTTTAAAACATCCCTACAAAGGCGTTTTAAACTTGTCGTAAGAGGGACGTCTTAAAAACGTCCGTTTTACGTACCAGGACGTTTGGACCAAAGTAAGACATGAACTGGACGTCTTTAAGATGTAGTGTGCTATCTGGGTATGTAGCAGTGTACATCCAGCTGATTTTTATGCTAAAACCCCAATTTCTACCCGCCATTAGAGCCATTTTTGCTGTGTATTCATCTCCTTTCCGTGTTTGTTCAACTGGAGTTTATTATTAAACTTAATAGTCTTCAATTTTTCTTATAATCTAAAATAACTGTTTTGTAATAAATGTAAAATGTCCATATACCCACCCTTAAATAGGTTATTTCTTTGTAATGTCCGTTTAATTTTTTAGCCTTTCACTTTATTGATGAAATAATCAATTGCATTTATATCATGAGTCTGTACTTCATTTTTTCTAGACTCCATCGAGTTCTGCGGTTTTGTAAAGTTTTGTTAGGAATATATCCACAGAATTATTACGAAAATAAAATCCCTTGTGATATTTCTATTGATAATTTATGTACATATATTATTATTGAATATTCCGGAAAAAGAGGAGAAAAATGTATAAAGTAAAAGCAAAACCATGCCCACCCAGTCCTTCAAAAGCAAACTGCCCACACCCTGAAAATGAATTATATTGTTACATTATATGACGCAAATAACTGTTCAATTAATCGATTTACTTAAACAGACAAACAAAATGGAAAAAAATGTCTAAGTTTTTTTTTATCAATAATGTTTGGGAACCACTGTATATTCAGACTACTCGTATATACAGGGTGATTGATTAGTCCAGTATCTACTAAGTCGTTCTAGATATAGTCATCATCAAGCGTTATATTTTAAAATTAGTTTCAATCTTACAGGATGTTTCATAACGAGTTATATTTTTTTAAATAGAACTCCCTCTGTATTTTACTTTAAATTTGAAATCTGTTCCACTTCCCCATTACAAAAATATAAGGTTTGTAATGTGTTATGCATGGTATTTAAAAAGTTATAACCACTTGTTTATAAGAATCGTAAGAAGTTCAACGCGCATGTATAACTTAAAAGGGGCTTAAGAACAATTATCAATTGCAACAGTTACTTTAAAATTATTGTCAAAAATTGTAGAAAATATCGATTTTCTTTATTCATGTAATTGTGTACAGGGTGAGTTAAAATGCCAATCCATTATTTCCACTTTTTTCAAACGGATTTATATTCTTTTTTCAAATGGAACACCCTGTAATTTATATTTAACTATCGAAAAGAGCTAATATTATACTTTAATTTTTATTCAGCACTCCCCATACCTAAATGTATTACTTTTTGAGATATTTTTATTTTTATTTTCAAAAATAAGCGGCATAGTCAAAAGCGCTCTTATCGTGCGGGCTCAAAGGTCACTAACCATATGAATCAAATCAGAAGACACAGAGGTTACCAAAATGTGAGATTACAAATATACCCGGAGAAAATAATGATGGTTGATGTTTCCTGCATACTGGTTGACGAATTTCCACTTTTTCATTCAATCTCGAAATAATCTATCAAATCTATAAAATTCACTTATATATCATAAAGATATATGAATTTTGTTTAAAAACATCGCACTTCCCTCAGGAATGGAAACATGGGATCTTGATTACGATTCCAAAGCCCAACACATGCCACTCGGATGTTAAAAACTATCGACCAGTAACACTCCTGTCTGTTCTAGCCAAAAATTTTGAAAATATAATAAAAAAAATTACTACAGAGGGAAATTGGAAAATACATACCATCTTATCAGTTTGGTTTTAGGGAAAGTGCTCCACAATACACCCACTAGCAATACTGACATCGAATATACAAACCTCTAAGCTGCAAGGAGAACATAGTGCTGCTATTTTCCTGGATATTAACAAAGCCTTTGACAGTGTCTGGCATTGTGGATTGTTGTACAAACTACAACAAATGAAGTGCCCGGAATACCTGCTACTAATAATAAAAAATTACCTAACTGACAGAACAATACAAATAAAAGTTAACAACAGTTTCTCACAAACAATTATACCTCAACAAGGAGTCCCGCAAGTCTCCCCACTTTCTCCTCTGCTCTACAATCTCTACTGTTATGACATATACAACTCTGGGTTAGCACCAGAGCACATTAATTTACAAAAATACATATTGCAGTATGCAGATGACACCGCCTTAATTAGTCAATAACAGCATCAAAAAAACAATGAAGGAACTGCAAACATTAATGAACAGAACGGAGAAATCGTTAAACAGGTGGAGAATGAAGCCTAACCCTTCGAAATCACAATTAATAATCTTCAATCATACACCATCTATTTATATTTACAATAACATAATTCCATGCACATCAACTGTAAAGTACCTTGGTATGACTATCGAAAATAAACTTAACTTTAACAAAAACGTGAAGATAGCAAAGAAAAAATGTATTAGCCGAGGAAAACACTTTCGAAGCATAACATACCAAAACATGGGCATAAGTAAGAAAACTGCAGAAAACACATATACAAAAGTATCTGTAGACCGATACTCGAGTATGGCCATATAGTATACCAAACAACAAGGAGACCCGTATGGAAAACATTACAGACAGCAGAGACAACAACTTTAAGAGCCATCACAAAAATAAGACATCCATCAAACAAACTTCTATACAAAACCACAAAGGTACAGCCACTGAAGGATAGAATGACAACTCTGTCCCAAACATTCTCTAAGCGGACGGATAATAAAGAAATAATGGACAAACTATGCATTGAACGAGATCATTCACAGCAGTTGAAACGAAAATATCCTAATAAGACAGTTTGGGAAGTGGTGAATAGTCTCTGAAGGATAGTGAAAATTCTGGCAATAACTTTTAACTTTTTTTTATTTTCTAATTGATTATTTTTTTTTATAAACAAAATATTACTTTTATTACTATTAAGTCTATTATAATAAAGAATGTAAATAATACTGGCTGAAGGACCTCGGTCGATGGCAATTTGGTTGTACCAATAAATGACGTTTACTATTATTATTATTATTCTATCAGATTAAGTACCATTTTTCTTGCTTGAGGATGCAAAATACCGGAAAGTTGCTTCTTATTATTCATATCACCACTTTGAATTGTCAAAGTGACATAACTGACATTTAAATAAAAACTTCGCTGGTGAAAATTTTTTTAGAATCGCTGAAAACTAAATACATATCCTTTTTTCTCCCGTCAAATTGCATAAGTCTGTCTTATTCATCTTACGGATTTTATTTGGAAGTTATGATTAAACGCCAATAAAAGAAAACAAAATCGTTGAGTATGTCTTTGTTGAATCGTATGACCCGCATGATAAGACTGCATTTGACTATATCGAAATATTAACCAATATGTTAGCCATGCCTTACTTGTCAAAAACTGACAGTTTGTTATTATTGTTAAACGAAAGAAAGTATATTACAAATAAAAAATTGCTTTGGCGAAAGAACAAATCAAACATAATTTAACTAAAATACAGTAATTATAATTAATCAAAGAAGTTGTTCAAAATGACCCCCAACGACATATATGTAGGTACATACCTGAAAACAATGATTTAAAGAATTGTTCACATTACACTGTTTTTCAGCAGTAATATTTAGAAATGCGTTTCTCATTCGTTCCTTCATATTTTTCTATTGTTGTTGCAGGTATTTTATAAACTTCGCTTTTTACGTACCCAATTCCAAAAAATGAGTCAATTTTATCAAGCTTTTTAGATATTGGATTTTATCATACTGAACAATCACCCTGTATAGTGAAAATGTTTAAAAAATCACACTTTTTGTAGTAATTCCCGTTTGAGGATAAAATATC
>CAJUYH010007791.1:0-16749 GCA_910591685.1 Galerucella tenella | reverse complement strand
TCAAAATAGATTATACCATTGTATGGAAGTGAATGGTACTCATTTTGGACACTTATTGTAACTTCATAATAAATAGCACAGTTAAAAAGATTAAAGAGTTTGAACTGTTGTACAACCCATTTTAGTACAGGCAAATAAGGTGAAAGTAAATAATAAGTAAAATTTGTGCTCTTAAAAGAAAAATTGTTTATCTCATAAACTAACCACTTTAACCTACAAGTATTATACATTTTTGAAATCAGCTCAAAGAGGAGTATCCAAATTTTACATAAAAAATATGAAAAGCAATTTAAAAAAATAAAGGGGATGCTGCTAGGGGTGAGGGGGTGGCTTTTCCAGTAAGTTTAAATAAGCCATAATGCTTGCTCCTTCTAACATAAATTGACGTGTTTTTGGATTTTTTCTAAATACCAGTATTACAAAAGTTATTAAAGGTGGATACTTTTATCTGAAAAGCACTGTATTTAAAATTGTCTATTGAATTTTTTTAGTTGGATAGTTTGTCAGAATTTCTTCATTCATACAAGGTAAACGTTATAAAAACAATTTCTCCCCTACTTTAACGAAGAAACAATGTTATAAACACCAAAAATAGGGAGGGAAAGTAATATTTAGCAGCCCCAATGATGAAATAGTATATTGAGTCACAAGGGTAGAAAATTAAACACTGTTTTTCGCCAAAAAATAGGAAAAAATAACAAAAAATTTTGACTTTTGATTAAAAAAGCTGACGTATCACCGGAAAAACACTCATATGAACATCAAAAATAGGGAGGAAAGTAATGTTTAGCAGCCCAAGGGCAGAAAATTCATAATGCCACCATTTTAGACGATATTTACCTTCTGTCACTTGATTAATCTGACGTTTCACGTACATTTTTTAATTACTATCAAAGGCATGCGCATGCATTCGTAGAAACAATTTGGCAGTTGGAGTGATGCTGTTGAAGGTCAAAAGTGTAGTGACATATTTTTGGTATTCGGTGTTGAACGATTTTCTTTTAATTTTGTGAAATAAACAACGAAATAGCAAACCACTTCCTTCTGAAAGATAGTTTAGTTTTGAAAAGTACAGACATACCTTGAATGTCGACCATAAATTATATTTATCTACAACTGTCATGTAACGGGTACGATTTGACACTATTTTCAGTGTCATAATGACGTATATTACCGCACTAGTGCGTTTTTGAATACATTATCGCACTAATGCGGTAATAAGAATCTAGAAACATATTAATACCAGAATTAAATATTTAAAATAACACTGGAAGCTGCATTTTCAATTTCCGAAAGGAGATTTTCTTCGCTTGAACTCATTTATATAGATTTTTGTTCATTCAACTTTGAAAATTTGATGACATAACTAATTTATTCTTTTTCCACAGCCTTGTTTGTCTTTGTTGCTATGGTAACAAAATATGATACACAGTACCTTATGTTTGCAGTCAATATCACTAAAAATACGTTGGTTTGAAATTTTTTTCTAATTTTATAATATAGGTACTGTTAATAATACTAATAAACAGTTGTAGATAAAATTTTGTACGTAACACGTGTGATAGGAATTATTAACGCACTTATGTGATTACACGACTCGGCCTACGGCCTCGTCGTGCAAACTTCACATGCGTGCGATAATAATGTCCATATCCCACTGATTACGTAAATAACTATTATCAATATTCTGTACCTACAATTCACCTAATGTCCCTTCTAATTTATTATTTACTTTTTTCCAATCATACTTATCTCCTTAATGATAAATTACGTAGAAATCTCAAGGCTAGTCAACCGAAAGGTAATATACATTAAATTGGCAGTGGCGCCAATATCACCAAGCATAAGATGGCATTCTTTTCTACTTCAGTACTTCGTAACAAGAACAATTGCACCTTTTCCTTGAGATACAAATTAAAATTACCAACGTTACATCATTAAACCTATGAATCATCAGGTATTTTAATGCATCATTTAAACTTCATATTCTGTTAATTATCTTTGACAAACAAAGACAACCTTCGTAGCGTCTTCTTCAAAGGGCGCTAGCTACCTTAAGGGGAATCTATCGGCAGCGATTTGACAGAATATCGAAATATTTTTGGCAAAGAATTTTGAGGTAATGGATGTATTGAAAATTAAGAAAAAAATATATCATGTAGATTAATGTTGAACTTAGAGTTCTCATCGAATAAAAACTTTGAAATGCTAATCAAGTTTTGTTGAAAAAAATACGAATCGTGAGGTAATTACACATATTAAGCAAAGTTTGAGCCCTTGTTAAGAATTATATATGGATTAAATGGAAAAACTAATTGATAAGAAGTCTAATTTGAAGCTTTATGAATACTATATAAAAATCTCAGAATCCTCAAATTACTTATGACCGTTCAATTCCTTATTGAAATTCGGTTGCTACCACTAAAATATCGGATAAAAATCCATCTCTCGCTTTTCTATCCTTCTATGACTGACATTGTCTCTCTGCTTCGGTAGTCGCGTGCCGTTCCATTGTTGATACAACGCTCGCCGGTCTCCCAGTTCAGTACTGACGAAGCTTATAGAGTAGTACGTGAACCAAAATCCGCTTGGACCGCTTAGCTACCTACATGTTGCGGAGCTTTCATATTTCTAATAAAATTTTCGTTATGTGAACTTAAACGTGAGAACGTAGGGTAACAAAAAAATATACAAAGCATAATTGTGCAAGGTCGAATTTGGTAGATGCCCCTCAAGAGGTATACATACACTGTGTTTTTATAAGATGCGACATAGGGATTCCTGTACAAACCTGTCAAACGCGAGCTAATTTTTTACCAAATAGCGTTCAAAAAAATAATAACAGATTTGGAAAGGTCGTTGAAAAATAAGTTCAAATACACCTTTCATTTTCTTAAATCCGCTCTGGTTTGATAAAAAAAATGTATATTTATGTTTAAAAAAATCGAACGGGTAGAAGCACGGGGAATATAAAAGTTTCAACTGAAGAATGGCGGTTCGCTTCGCCGCTGTGTTAAATTTTTTTTCTTTTTGTTTTTAGTTCTTTTTTCACAATTTTTGAAACAAATAACTTTGCTTGTGCTCCTACCCGCCTTGCTATATTCTATGCGCTTGAAAGTGTTCGAACGTGGTATGAAAATGGAGTCAAATAAATAATGTTATATGCACATAAAATCACTTACGTTCGACAGGAAAGAGGTTTTGGACACCCTGTATTAAACTTTTTCGTATATTTTCTGTTTACAGTTTGTAATGAAAAATAATGTAAAATAGGTATTTTTTCAAACCAAAACATTATTAATGTACCTATATTTATTTTGAACCAAAATAGATTATAATAAAGGTGAATCTGTGGAAACAAACTAAGTACAATAAACTCGACAACTGTTTACGTTCAAAATTTGTCTGATAAATAAAATAAAAACATGTTTGTGAATAACATATTTTGCACCTTTCTAGTTAAATGATTAACGTTACGGAACCACACATTTTTTTTTTAATTCAGCTTAAAAATAACATTCCACATTGGATATATTAGAATATTTACCTACTTGCGTTGAAATATTAGCATTAGTGTTAATGTTTTTTATTTGCAATGCTGAAATTGTAGAGAAGAATTTTTTGAAGATTTTGTTCCTTCTGTCTGTATCTGTAAGAATTTGAAGGGTGGGTGACATTTAGGCCACAATTTGCCCATTGTGCATCCTTCCGAGGTTCAGACTTCCTTCTGGCTCGTCATCCAGCCTACGTGTTTGAAGTAGGCGATAACGTCGCCGGAAGTAAGCTCCCTCATGCTGGCTTGTGTTAGCCTGTACTCGCCGAATACGGAAAACCTAAATTGAGAGAGTGTCGGACATTCACAAAAAATGTGTTCGACAGTCTCATCTTCCTGTTCACATCCTCTACAGAGTGAAGTGTCAGACAGACACAGTCTGTAGAGGTGTTTTCGTAGGTGGCAGTGACCGGTCAGAATACCCGTGGCTGTCCGAAGGTTCTGTCTGTTCATAGTCACGTATTTTTTGGCTACTTTGCTGTCCGGATACTGCAGCAGTTCCTTGGCAAGCCTGCAACCTTCTGCATCGTCCCATCTACCCTTAAACTTATCAAGGGAGAGTTCCTTTATTAGGTCAATCATAGCCGATGTCGACAGACCAATGAAAGTGCCAGGTCTCAAGAGTTTTTGGGAGGCTGCTTTCCTGGCTAGTGAGTCGGCAATGTGGTTACCTTTCGATTTACTGTGCCCCTTGATCCAGCCTAGAGTGACTTCGTTGTTGCTACAGGCTTCGATCAGGGACAGGTGACACTCCAGTACTAGGCCTGATGTGATACGTGGTCTGTTCAGGGCTAGTAGTGCTTGTCTACTATCCGTAAGGATGTGAATTTTATTACCTGTGTTTCTGTTTGAGCAACGCTGACATTACAGCCCATCGCCCATTTGATGTTTAGATTCAGAGATCTGGAGTAAATTCCACATCCTGAGCCCATATTGGTTTTAGAGCCATCCGTGAAGATGCGGAGTGCGCCTTCTTCTGATGTGTCTTGTGTGTTATATTTAATGATTACCTTGTAGGGCCTGTGGAAGGCATATTGTGGTGAGATTGCGTCCGTATTTGCCTGCAGCAGTGGGACCTCATTGAGTGCCTCACGCCATAGGTTACGTCTCAATCTACCAGATCCTACGTCAGGTTGTATACCGGAAGAGCGTAAGCGTGTCATGGTCATCAAAATAACCTCCCTGATGTGTATGTCAAGGGGAGTGAGACCAAGGATCACCTCCATCGCTCTGGTTGGTGTGGTTCTCATGCCTCCTGTTGTGTTGAGGCATGCTGCTCTTTGAATTTGATCCAGTTTACGGACGACTGTCAGCTGGTTTGATTTAACTCCCCAGGCAATCGCGCCGTACGTTAGCATAGGTCTGATGATGGCAGTGTAGATCCAGGCAGTAACCCTGGGTGACATTCCCCAGGTACGGCCGATGGTTCTGCGACACTGTTCATAAGAGATGTATGCTTTTTTTACTCTGTTTTCTAGATGAGAGTTCCATGTTAACTTACTGTCAAATGTGACACCTAGATATTTCACCTCTGATGAGAACTTAAGTTCGGTATTTAGGAGCTTTGGCACTTGATGTTTTGCAAGCTTCCTTTTTTTCGTGAAGAGTACCATTTCTGTCTTTTTTGGATTTTGTTCCTTAATTGGGTGACATTTGAATTAAGAAAAGCATTTTTTTTTCAATTCCGTCATTAGGCGGAGGACCTACAGCCTACAGGCCTGTAAATAATTTTTTAGACGACGCCATCTGAAAGTTGCTCGTTCTGCATTCATTTAGGTACATGCCGAAAGTTGCGTTTTGAGTGTTCCATGTAGTGAAAGTGACAGTTCCGTACTTCAAAACACTTTCGGGACGCTCTGATAGAGTGAAAGTGACAGTTCCGTAATGCAAAACACTTTCGGGACGCTCTGGTTGAGATATACATATTCCATCTGCATCAAATCAATATTAATAATTGTTCTGGAGATACAATCAACATTACAAAATTAATAAATTAATATTGACATTGCAAATATCATTAAGTACATTATATTTTTAAATAAATAAAATGTTTATAATTCTCTATTATTTATTTTCTTTCCTAAGTGTAATCGAAAAAGTTTTGAATCTTATGCGTCGTCTAAAAAATGTTGTGTACGCCGCGGTTGAAATACTACTTTGTTGGACTCGTCTGTTGCTCGCCTCGCTTCGCTCGTCTTGCAATTTTCAGACTCGTCCAACAAAGTAGTACTTTCAGTCCTTGGCATACAAATAACTATTTAGAGCTTTCCCAACGCCAGTTTTGCTTTACTTTTTTTTTCCAAAGATGTACTACAATCCGATCCTAAGATATGACCAAAAACCGTTTTAATTTGCTCACCCGGTACATAATTATTAGATTAAATTTTTAAAATTATATACTATTCAACGTTAACGAAGAATCCTTGTTTAATAAGCAACTTCTATTGTTATAAAAACAAAGCAAGGCACGAAATGTACCGGGCGGACAAACAAAAACGATTACTAGATATATCTCGGAAACAGATTTGATAAAAGATACAAAAAATTTTAAGTGAAACTATTGTGTGCTAAAAAGGGTTGTTTGGAAAAAACCGAGGAAAAAACACGTGAACAAAACCGAAATTTTGTGTCTTTAAAAATATCAAGAAGCTGTTTTTTTTCTCACAAAATAAAAGAAAAACTATAATATAAATTTTTTAAACTAGTACGAAATAGTATATTGTGTCACATGGGCAGAAAATGAGCTTCAACAGCCCAAGACTATTAGACGCACGAGCAAGCGTAGCGAAACGAAAGTCAAAGTCAGCAAGTGACAGATAGTGAAAAACTTCCGCCTTATGTTTGGTGTTCTTTTTTTGCGGTGAGGAAATGACGTCAGAATTTTGTAAAACTACGGGCGGCCTCAGATTGGAAGCTAAGACGCTAACTACCTGTAGCCAAGAAAAGACACCATTAAATTGAACGCTGTCGGAAGGATTATGTCCTTTAAGGATTAAGCTTATATTTGATCAACCGGGTTTGGGCCTGGGTTTTATTGTTTTTTCTAGTTTTCTATTTCTTATTTTCTGATATTTCTATACATAGTCACACTTTGATCAACCGAGTTTGGGCCTGGGTTTTATTGTTTTTTTTAAGTTTTCTATTTCTTATTTTCTGATATTTCTATACATAGTTACACTTTGATCAACCGGGTTTGGGCCTGGGTTTTATTGTTTTTTATTAGTTTTCCATTTCTCATTTTCTGATATTTTTATACAAAATAATACAGGTAGAAGAATTAGTAGAGGTATCTAGCGTCGAATTTAAGGGTCTACAAATAAAGTGAGAAAAAGATTAAGTGAAATTTTAGCGTCGAATTTATGCACGCCCACTTTTACGGTACTACTTGTCACTCTAGGAGAGCTCAACAAAGTGGGGCTAAGAGAAAGTTTTTTTAGGTTAGTAGACTTTACGCATGCGCATTACCAAACTGAGCGTATTATGTAATTTAAGAAAGTCAACAAGTACATGACCTATTTCTAATTTACATTTTACTTTTACTTCAAAGGAAGACATTTTTATAAAATTTTCTATAAATAATAAAGCGTGTGACACCCGGTAATTCATTCTTTTGTTTACTGTATATTATAATTATCCCACAAGCAAAATTAAAGGATGCGCTTTCATTCGAAATTCCCAGCAAAAAATCGTCAACTAGACATGAAGGTAATTTACAAAAGGAAGGCCAACACAACGTCTAATTCTCTATTGCTTTCATACCTTGGAACCAGCGCAAACTAAGTAACTGTATTTATTATTAGTTTTGAGGGACACACGTGCCACCTCGCAAAACTTTTATGTAACTCATTCTACGACTAGCCATAGAGGTAGGTAGCGTCGATACGTTATTTTGCAACAGTTTGTTTCAATGACATCTTAATGTCACTTTTTCAACGTTTTTTCATCTAAACGTGATTGGTTAAGTTCGTGATGATTTTGACCATGTACTGCGTGTTCAAATTTGATATTTAAACTTTGGGTAAAGACGTAGTAACATGGCTGCAGCTGAAAATGCATGGAATTTTATTGTAACGCTCTTCATTACTCAATAATGTTATTGAACACAATAATATGGTGGGAACTCTTTAAAATTGTGAAAAAACTTACAATACTCAACTGTGAATTTTGTTAGGTTTTTTTTAATTATTTTTATAGGGTTTATGGCGCTACTTAAAATAAATTTTATACCAGTTTTGAGCTGTAGCCAAACTATGCTTCTGTATTTTATCTCTTTTAAAATTAACTTTCTAAATAAGTGGAAATGTTATGTTATTGTTGGTTCCACCTCTATATTATTATCGTGGATCAAATATTATTCCACACAGCGATAGGACAATTATTGACAAGGTAAAAGTAGCAATGACGGGGGTTCAAGGTAGATTGATACTGCCGATTTCATTTTACTACCGACAGGTTTCATAACTAAGAAATTAGAAAAAATTGGACCGGCCGCTGGTGATTTATAGTCATCACAAATTGCATCCTTGTGGTACACCAAAGTTAACAAGATATTTATTTGATGTCTAGTCGGTAGTATTAAATACATTGTTTTTGATTTTATCTAAATAATATAATAAATATTGAAGTGCTTGAAAGGACCATAAAAAATTAAGGTCATTACATGACAATAATTATTAAATAATACGATATAACTGACATATGCGGTGGAATCATAAATTAATCTGTTCAATGATGCCAAGTTCAATTACACCTCGTTATTTAATGTCTAACCTCCAAAAACATTTTCACTTTAATACCCATTTTATGATTTATTTGTATTATATAATCAATCTATTGGAATGCGAGATATATTATACCTACCTATAAATTATTTTTTGTAGAAGTAGAGCAAATATATAGGTATTATGTATGATAACCAATTTCTTAAAATCTTTACAGAAGTGAATACTGTATACTGAAGAAGGTGGGATCAGGTAACAAAAAGATTTTCAGGGACAGATGGATGATTCGATTTTTGAATAGAAATTGACAGACAAAATGTTTATGAAGTAGGTAAGTAATTATTATGTTATATTTTATTTAGTATTAACGATGAAGAGTTTGTTTAAGTTGTATAAACAACAAATTTTAAATTACTAGCATTATAGGGAATATGGAAAACCTAAATCGAAATTATACAATCTAATTTGGTAACATTCTTACTACCTACTTTTCAATACACCAGTGTTATTGTAAGATTATTGAAGTTTGCTTAAAATGTATACTTAAATAAATGTTTTAAGGTCAATGCATTTCGTTAGCAATACAAGGTCAGCAAATTATAGTAAAAACTAGTTTGATAAGTTTATTCCATAGAAGAGTTGAAGAATTTAATAATCTAAATACCTATATTCGAAAATCTATTGGTATATGTAAAAATAATGTGATTTAAGTACTTAGTGGTTTTTTGGTCTTCTTTTCCTGTTTTTCAATTGAATATACCTATGTATTCAATTTTGTTAACTTATTATTTGTCAAATGACCTATATTTTAATTTGTTTGGTATCAATATTGTTTTAAGTAAACTGTTAATTTTGTGTGGTACATTTTAAGTGGACATGTTTTTTTAGGATAAATGTAGGATTTAAAAGTTAGTTTTGATCAACCCATTGCATGTAAACCTATTTGTTTTATAAATAGACGACAGAAAGAATTATTTTGTTAAAATGATGTACCTATTGGTAAATACATATCTATCTAAGTATTTCGAAGGTTAATTATTGTGAGATATAAAGGTTTGTTATAAAAATGTAAACAGGAAATAGCAACGGCGTACTATGAATAAAATGTATTTACCTTCTGGCTCACTTTTCCTAATGTGGGTATCCAGTTCGTCTTGAGTATATTCTGGCTTTCTTTTAGATTCACTCGAAGTAGTACACACTTTAGTCCTTTTTAACGCTTTTCCCATGCTTGTGCCGTCTGTGTCAGACGAATCGCCTTCGAAAAAACCACTTTCTTTGGTTTTCTTGTGGGAACGCATTTTCAAAAAAATGTTTGTAAGCTAGTTTTCTTACCACTTTCAGTTACCTCATATTCTGATAGTAATCAATATGTCTTAAAATCATACTTTAATATTGTATAATTATTAACAAACTTCAATTTATTCACTAGATTTCAAGTTGCTTAATCTGTTACTAAAAGTAGGTCGTGAAATAACTGTTAAGAAAGTCACAAGCTTCTTTAAAATGTACACATATTCTTCCAGAACGCACTAAATTACCGAAAAAAATCACTTTGTTGATGTTTTCACGAAAGACACTGTCACAAAGTTTCGAAACTTCAAATGTATCCTTGTTGTTGTCAATAAGTTAGGTTATGTTCAATATTGCAATCAAACACTTTTATTTACTGATAAAACTATAATAACGATTCGTACAAATTTAACAAAACTCAACGTCTGTACACCTATTTAATAGTTTGTTTATTAAACTTATGTACAACAAGTCCACCACTAATAATAAACTAAAACAACGTCCCGACCGATCCCTACCTTGCGAGAGTTACTTTGTATCTGAACTTAAAATGAAATGGGTATCCATGTTGCGTGTTCTGCTTTGATCGCTACTGCAGCGTTGCCATGTTTTCAAACAATTCTCGTAAATATTGAGAAGCACCAAAGTACAAAGTACAAAATTATTTATACAGGATGGAACTCCACTAGAAATTGAAATTTTGTACTTTAATTCGACAGAAGAAGTTTGACAAAAATTGCGGCAGATCAACCCCAGTAATTTAGGGATTTTGAATCGAATCCCAGCAGAACTCCAAGTTCAAGTGATGTCAAATTTTTTTTCAAAAAACGAACTTCAAGTAGGTAGTATTTGTTTGGAAAATGAGATGAGTATAATGAAATTGTCCATACCTATTATGTTAAATATACCTCGATATAGGTACCAAGTTTTCTATAAAGAACTGATTACGAATGTAAACAATCAATACCTACCTATAGCAGCTGAACAACGTCGAAATGACACTATAGTATGTACTTGGTCAAGTATCGTTCATGATTTTCTAGGAAACAAAGAGACCCGAGTCAAAAGAAATTGCTATTGGGCGAACTAGCACAGGTGTCATAATTCCCGATAAAATTTTGCTTTTAGGGTAAAAAAACATTCGCTCAAATTTTTTCGTCGGCAAGACAAAAAATAAAGCTTGGCAACATCGCCCCACTCCTCTGTATACTTCGTTCGTTGTCGTTTTCGTCTTCGTTATTATTTAAAGATATTATTTTCATTGTATTTTAGTCGAGTGGATATTTGGATAGTAGAAATATTCGATCTTTGTAGTAATTGACCCAAGCA
This sequence comes from Galerucella tenella, assembly GCA_910591685.1. Classification (NCBI taxonomy): domain Eukaryota; kingdom Metazoa; phylum Arthropoda; class Insecta; order Coleoptera; family Chrysomelidae; genus Galerucella; species Galerucella tenella. Next base: position 5,853 of record CAJUYH010007791.1, on the reverse strand, counting down.
AAGATTATTTTGAATTAATTATAAACGTTTATTGAAAAATTTGTTGATTGGAACTTGAAATTTGATACAAGGGTCAAAGTAGTCACACAGAAGTGAGAGGTATAAAAAAATATACCTATAAGTATTACGTACTGAGCGATTAGAAAGAGATGGACAAGCAACAATAAAATCAGCTGCTCGGTAGCTATTTGTAGTCGTTACCCTTTTTGCATTACACAAATCTTCTACATGAAATAAAACGATAGCATTGTTACTCAGTGGCGAGCCATTAAATTTATGGGGAATAATTTTAAATTAGGTGCTCTACCTACTAGGTATATTATACCTATTAACTAGGTATGCTCGGGCATAAATTTGTCTGTAAACATAGGTAGGCATTTTTAGAATAAAATATAAAAGTATTGAGTAGGTAGGTTTCTAGTTTTCTACCTACCAACCTATCTTACATTATTAGAAAAAGCAATCGTGATAAAGTACAAAAAAGTTAATCAAATGTTTTTCTAAATGGTTATTGGTACAGATGTATTCAAAAAAAGGTACCTACACTTATTAGAAAGAGATGTCATCCTATTTGCGAAAAAACGGCTAGAGTGTGAGGTGATATAAATAATATAAAATGTCACAGGTTGTCAAAGTAGTCTGTCTGAGTTGCATTTTTGACAACCGATGATATCACATGGCAAGAGACGTCCTCCATGGTCTTGACTACTCTTGACCGTCTTGACGACGTTCATTATGCGTTATTTATGTCTGAATGTTTTGGACCTTTTCAAGACGTACCGGAATCGTCCATTTCAGGACGTACCCAGTTGGCAAATATTGGCAAGAAATAATTTTGACCTTTTCACAACAAACTCCAAGCTACTATATTCTAGTTCTAGGGACGTTCAATTGCCGCACCTTCGTTTGTCCCCGGTACGTCAGTTAGGTATGAGACCTCGAGTACCTAAACTGGATATTTTGGTTACATACACAAAACATCCTGTTTGGGTACTCGAGGACCCAAAATGGACAATGCTCGGGATATACGAATCCATGACAATTGAACGTACCAAAAACTCTGGACGTCCCCAGTACATACAGTAGGTACGTCTTGGTCGGACGTCCTCTGTACGTTTTTGGGGATGTACTTGTGCTATATGGGAAGGCATGTTTTACGTAAATAGGGTGACGCTAACGTCTCTTCCTAATGCGAGTACCTTTTTTTGACCTACCTAGATGATTGGCTAAAAATCTGCCTCACAAAGCAGCCAACCAATATGCAGAATTCAAGTAGTTTTACCTACCTAGTAAGAATAATAGGAAGGTTCTACCCATAAAAATCAATTATAATAATCATAATACATGGGTTAACTTTGATATTGCTCAATACCTATCCAATACCCATAAATAGGTCAGTGTTTTTGAAATTGGTTCCACTCATAGACATCTACGGTTCGAGTACCGTATTAGGTACTATAGAACTATATTTTTAGGTCCTACTTTCCACCTAGTACCTATTTTTGAATCTATTTGTATTTTTAAATACAGTTAGAATTCTGTACTTGTACCCCCCAATGCGCCGACCATGTTCTAATTTGCAAGAGTGGTTAAACTAGGAAACATCTAGCAGATTGATTATACAATACATTATACGGATGTACTGTGAACTACATAAGTTCACCTGAACTCGGACATTGTCAGTAATATTTCTCCTATGTGGTAGGCAACGCATTGTACTCCGTACTGTTCGGAGGGTCACTACATATTTCGCCTGTTTCGACCCGCGTTCTGGATATTTACAGAGGCGGAGTATATATTCTTAGTGGCTTTAGAATATTCTTATTTTATATTATTATAAAGAGGAAATTGTAACAATAGTGCTGTATATCAACGGAAATTTAAGTAGTTATTTACGATAATAATTTGGTGTAAGTTTGCCACTAGCCACTGGATTTTTATATTACTTTTTATTTAATATTTAATACGTTACTCTATGAACACTCTGTATATAAAATTTCTAAGAATATTGGTTTTATATGGATTTCAGTTAAATGAATTGACTACAATTATTTATTACAAACAGACAATTAGTGACTTGCTATTGTTAACATCTGATAAGAAAAAGATCATTTGTGTTTATGATTCACTGAAGCCTGATAAAGTTAATTTTATTTAAGATTAGGACGTTCGTGGTCAGGATTTTCAATATTCAATTCTTTTATATTTACTTATGTTTTATTGATTTTATTAAACTGTGAACTGTAAGTTAAAGGATAATGGTAGCTTATAATATAATTATGGAATAGAAGATTAAATGCAAATGGCTCTTCGTAGCAGAGGGTTTACGAAAGGGTTTCGTGGCTGAAGAAGTCCAGGTTCGATCCCATTACAGACAAGAAGCGAATCTTCAAAAAAAAAAAACCGCAGAAGCCATTTTTTAAATTAGTGTCATGCGATCACATCTTTTACATATTTTCTGTACCAAGGCAGTGAAGTGATTCTTTATCGGACGAGTCTGAAATTATGAGACGATGCGAATAACAGACGTGGTACATACAATATTTTATCGCCAACTGCTCAGAATTCAGAATATAAAAAACTGAGGCATATTTCATAGCATTTTATTATGACAAAGTAAACAGCACATATAGAACAAATCTACTTATTATTTGTTATATTTAAATTGCAGGTACACCCTGAAGCATTATAAAAGTTAATTCCTGAAGTCAAAGGAGTTCCAACAATAATTTGTTATAAATAAATCGCAAGAAAATCATTATAGAGCCGTAATAGGGAGAAGCGTGACACTGACAGATCTGTATCTGTAGAGTAGGGAGGGTGAGTGTGTAGGCTCACAGCAATTAGGCCACATGTAACCTATTGTACATCCTCCCGAGGAGTTGTCCTCCTAGGTCATTGTCCATTTTGTCCTTCTCAGGAAGGTGGACAGGTCACTAGGAGACATCTCATTTATATCGGCAGGTGTAGGCCAAGACTCACCGAACACACACTCTCTTATTGACGATAACTCCGGACACTTGCATAAGACATGCCTGACAGTTTCATCTTCCTGTTCACACATCCTGCATAGAGGTGTGTCCACTAGCCCCATAGTATGGAGGTGTTTCCTTAGTTGACAGTGACCAGTTAGAAATCCTACTGTTAAACGTAGGTTTTTCCTGGTCATCGCCAAATATTTCTTCGGCGCCAGCTTCCCAGGGTGATCCTGGCAAGACTGCATCCTTTGATTCCATCCCATCTCTTAAGGGATTGAGCATGGGTGTAACGTAGGTGTCACTTGGTCCTAGAATTTTCAGTCCAGCGGCTTCCCTGGCTAAAGAATCAGCAATGCGATTTCCTTTACTCCTGTCGTGCCCTTTAACCCACCTCAGGATAATGTTGTTATCTGCCGAGACGTCAGCTAAATCTTGGGGGCACTCTAGTACTAGCCTCGATATAACACGTTGTCTGTTCAAGGCTAATAGGGCTTGTCTACTATCAGTGCAGATTATTATGGTTTTGCCAGAAATTCCTCTTCTGGTTAGTTCTTTTGTGGCAATTGAGATACCAGCCAGTTCTGTTTGAACCACGCTGGTATTGTTTCACATTCCCCACTTAATCTTTAGGCTTAGTGCTCTCGAGTAAACTCCACATCCTGAGCCTTCTTTCATTTTTGAACCATCTGTATATATGCGTATTGCATTTGCAGCATCTGGCTCTGTGTTCTGTTTTATTTGAATTTTGTAGGGTTTGTTAAACAAAAACCTGGGTTCAATTGCATCGTTGGCTGCCTGCAGCAGAGGTAGCGCAGTGAGCTCTTCCTGCCATAGGCTTAACTTCAATTGGCCCACTCCTACTTCGGGGTTTACACCAGCCGTGCGCAATCGTACCATGGCCATTAACGCAACCTCCTTGACGTACAGGTCCAGAGGGATCAGACCAGTAATTAGTTCCATTGCTGCGGTTGGTGTTGTTCTCATGGCTCCTGTGATGTTTAAACAAGCCATTCGCTGTATTTGATATAGTTTTTGGATGGCCGTTGCTTGTAGAACCTTCGGTCCCCATGCAATTGTTCCATACGTTAACATGGGTCTTATTATTGCAGTGTAGATCCAGGTGACCACACGGGGTGACAGACCCCATGTGCGTCTCACTGTCCTCCGACACTGCTCATAAGCCACATATGCTCTTTTTGCTCTGCTGTGTAGAAGAGAGTTCCATGTTAGTTTCCTTTCGAGGGTAATACCAAGGTATTCTACCTCTTCCGAAAAGTTTAGTTTGCTTTTGAAGATTTCGGGAGGTTTCAAACCCGATAAACTTCTTTTCCTGGTAAAAAGGATTATTTCAGTCTTTCTGGGATTGATCGACAGTGAGTGTTCCTTACACCATTTTTCAATTAATTTAAGCCCATACTGCGCTCTATCGCACAGTGTGTTCACAAATTTGCCAGTCTGCAAGATAACTATGCCATCCGCGTATGCAATTGTGTAGAATCCATTGTTGTTGAGGTGATTAAACACCGACTATGTTCCACAGAAGGGGTGACACTGACAGATGATGATTTTCGAGTAATGTCTAAGTCAAAATACTTTACCAGACGCATAAATATGTCACTTTACCAGACGCATATGTAAACTGTTTGTTTACTTCCGGAAATCAATTTGATAATTGACGGTTTTACTGACGGTTGGCGATAAATTAGATTTAAAGTGCTGTTGTATTTGTTCACAGGCACCAAAAACAGAATTTTCGGTTATATTTAGAACGTCCTTTGTGTAGATGTGGATCATATTTTAGTAAACTACTGCTTATACATTCTATAATAATATTTGTTTAATACCTATATTCGTTATAAGCAATAATCTTATAATTGTAAAACTGTATATATACTATCTTTATACAATGATACAAGATACAAGTAAAATCGTTAACTAACGCTTATTGCTTATTGGAATACTGCCATAGCGGTCGTCCTTGGTAAATAATTTTTTGGAATTTCACTGCATTCGATTTCTGGGATATAACCAGAAACTTGTGATACTTTCGTTCTCGTTCGTGCAAAAAGAAAACAAACATCCCACTTATACACTCACACATTGTCATTTACATATGTATTTAGTGCGATGGTAATATTATAGTACAGGAAATTTAGACTTTTTTTTATAGAAAATATCTACGGTAAACGATAAATTCATGTTTGGACAACTCACGATTTTAATAGTTATTTGATTTTGATTTAGAGCTTTTTTACGTTGTTTTAACTGCCTATGGATTTCAAAAGCCATATATGACTGTTTATAATAAAAAAGAATATTTGTCCACGACCACCTAATAATAAGTCAATATTTTACCTCCTAACTAAAGGTATATGGTACCCATATATCAACTGTCGTGAATTATGGTTCATAATACACTGTAGTGTATTATGGTTCATAATTCACGACTAGAGATGGGGGTATAATATGGAATAAACTATTAAATCTGTGTATTTTGTTCAGGAAATTTGTTTCTGACATATATCGTATCTATAAAATATTGTAATTTTTAGTATTGATACTTTTCATAACGATATTTTCTAATATTAAGTATTTCAAAACAATATATTTATAACGGTACGTTGTATTGATACTTTCTACAGTATCGCCCATCTCTATATATGTCAAATTATTTGAAGTAGCTGCCACAACATTTTGAGGTTAGTAATATGCCAAATAAATTAAGTGTCGTGGACAAAGTATAGTATTCTACTCGCAATTTATGGCCATAATTCACTTGGGTGACTTGCGCCCCTCGCCTGCGACTCGTGACGCAAACGTCACCCATCGTGAATTATGGCTATCATAAATTGCTCGTTTAATAATATACTATTAA
>CAJUYH010007790.1:0-16752 GCA_910591685.1 Galerucella tenella | reverse complement strand
AAAAAAAAAAAGTTTTCATAATAATATTGCGCCTAAACAATTGCCGTTGTGTACCTGTATGTATACCTAATACACACGTGAATTCTCAAGGAAGTTCGTCGCAGACTTCGTGAGACTTTGGCTCATTAATTAAAACTAAAAACTCACCAGCGAAAGCACCGGTATAAAAAGCCATCGTTGTTACACATGTTGTAAACGCACACTTTATGTATATCTATATATACAATATAATGCGCATTGTTGTCTCTCGGACAAATTTATTTCACTTTAATCTTCGTTCGCTATACAACGGTGCTCTCATTTTAATCGTGTGAACTTTTAAAAACAAATAAAAATTAAAAATAAAATTTATAATAGAAAAGTAAAAATGGCATTTTACTTTTTCTTAAATATATAAAATAGCAGTAAACAAAATAATTATTGTACTGACAACTGCAGCAAATATGTAATATATACGCCCCTAACATAACTTCGACATAGTGTGTAAAAAAAAAAAAAATATGTTTCATATCTAGGATATTATAATGTTTTGTTCTTCACTTCCGGAATATGCGGATTTTATGAATTTCTCCGTGCTAATTTACGCCACGTAAACATTAACACATGCACACATCTACTGCTTGCGATAATCAATGCAATAGGCTATATGAAGTATTTATTACCTTACTTTTCTTTTACGCATTTATGAAAAAAGAAAAAAGGAAAAACTTATTCATTTACTTATTCCATATCAACAACAGCCATCTAACCTAACTCTTCCATTCTTCTTTTTCATGCGCCATATTTTTCTTTTCTTTGTTTATCCCAAGACACTTATGAGCCTATACGAGCGATGTGGTAACAACTACAAAGTGAGCGAAAAGGCATGAGGCATTATACACAATTTTATATTTATTTCTGTTTAAGGAGATGATGGGCAAAGGTATACGCATTTATCAGTCCTGCTTTTTTCGAAATTCTTCCATGTAATTACATACATTTATATATATATATATATATATATATATATATGTACATTTATTCATCGTATATTTTTTCGTAGTATTGAAAATATTAATGATGCTCGACGCTGTTTAAAATTATGCAATATGTTAATGAACAGAACTATTTCGAATACAATTTTATGGTAAAAGAATAAGAAGAAAAAAAAATATCTTTGAGATACTGACAAATCATTATTACTGATATTACTTAATCTTAGTAAAACTAAAAAGAAAAAATAACCAATTCATTCATACTGAAACTTTATGCGTAAAGAAATGAAGTGCGTATAAGTAGTGTATTAAAATGCATAGCTATACCCACTTTGTACTGCTGCCCAACGCTTGTCACGAACTTTCAATTGCAACAGATGAGCGTATATATTTTACAAGATACATCTACATCGATACGTTTGGATTAACACATTTGCCATGCTGATATGAATGTGATATCACCCGGGAGTTGTATATGCATCAGCTCTGTAGAGCGAAATAATTCCACTACCATGGGGATTTAATTATTATTTTAATTGCCACGTTGTGCCACTCGCATTCATTTTTCTTTTTGTTTTATTTTATTGATTTTTTTTTTATTTATTCTCTGGCTGATGATCACTCTACCAAAGAGAAGATTAATGAAGTGGATTGAAAGATAAATTGCAAGTGAATATGGATCGAATTCAAAGACATGTATATATATACATATATCCATAAATATATATGGTATAATTTTATTCTAATCGTTAATCCAATTAATGAGAAATAATCTTTTTTTTTTCTCTACTTCATGTCGATAATGAAAGTCATTTCAAATTAATCCCGCACACGATTCTTATATTATACGTTCTGTTAATCAAAGAAATCAAGTTAGCGTGTGTGTACATGTTTTTAGATTGAATCTTTTCTACTTTTCCAATCGAAAACTCGTTGTGTCCATTCACGTATCTAACACATCGGCGAAAGTCAAAACAGCGTTGAGATAAAAGTGAGAAATTCAGCTTCCACTTTATATCTAAATAAATTTAAAAAAATTCCTCCACTATTAAAATAAATATATATAGTATCAATTTGAATCAAGCCTGAAATAAAATTAATTTTTAATGACATAAGTATAAAATGCCCCCGGGGAAGATTAGGGAGGGGGATGCTACTTTAATAATGAAATGTTTTCTCGCATATTTCCAGTAACAACGCAATAAAATATTTCATTAATATCCCAATTAAACGTACCACACGTATTCGAGCATTGAGATGAAATAGCATATGGTGTTGCATTCGTGATCCGCCATATTGTGTGAAAAAATGAAAAACCGGTAGAAAAAAAAAAAGAATTCTATCTGAATGGTGAATTCAATTACTTGACATATAGAAATGAAAATGCCAGTTAAACAGATGAAATGGAAGAAAATTTTTTTTAGTATTTGAGCCAAAGGTACTGACCTCGTAAGAGATACCGTACAGTATTGGGCACCATAAATACAGACCGGATATATCAGATGAATCGACGTACACGATCGTGGGCCAAGGTCACGATCCCACGGACCCAATTGGAACGCGCGCGCACATAAGATGGGGCATGAAGCAACCAGTGCAAGATGAAAAGAGAACGCAACGACGATACAAAACAATCAAACTTGCTCATTTAAAATTCCTTCAATCCCTTCGCCTTCTATATACACACGCACACACACACACACTATTCCCCATATTGCGATTTAAATCGTATGCAATGGGTCCCCATTAGGATTCATAAGTCGCGCCACCATAGAGATCTATGATGGTCAATTGGTGTTGGTATGTATATAAGTGGATATATCGCTATATCGAAGAAGTGGAGAAGAAGAAGAAGAAGAAGAAGATGAAGATGAAGGAGTAGAAGGAGAAGAACAACAAAAATAAAATGAAGAAGAAGAAGAAGAAGAAGAAGAAGAAGAGGGATAGGAAGCAAAAGGCGGCCCGCGAGATCGCGACTTACTTTCGCTTTGTTCCTTCTGCAACGCGCGCGAGGGCCCTCCAGCCGCATTCCACACGAATGGAGAGCGCAAGGACCGCAGGCGAATAGCCGATAGATATTACAACTCGTATATTAGATATATATATATATATATATATATATAAATGGATAACGTAAATTTATTTATATCACACAGGAATTTATTATAACATTTAATTGACCAAGAAACTTATATTACAAATAATTTTCGTCAATTCAAATATTTAAATTGTCATTCTTTGAATTCCTTTATAAACATTAAAGTTTATTATCAGAGTCATCAAAATATAAATGACAAAAAATATATTGAAATAAAAAATAGTATTTAGTTCCGCATTTAAATTGATGGTGCAATTGCGTATGTATGTATATTTAATTGCGTATAAATATATATATGTGATGGCTGAGCTGTAGTAAACTAATAGCATGTGGCAATCGATCGTAAATCGGCATCAATACATCTGTTGTCATATCACGTCGATTATTGTATAAATTTCAAGCGGGTGTTAAACTCCGTCATCTCAGACAGTATATAATATACATTATAAGTTAATAACACCTGTCTTATCTCATATTTTTCATTCACCTAATTATATATATATACTATGCAAAATGCACTTAATTGTGTTCAACCTCTCGATGTTTTTCGATATAATGCGACATTTTCGCGATTCAATTAGTCTGCTTTTAATTAACGCCAAGTAGATTATACCTAGATGAATTGATTATTCGAACACGCAGAAGAATAAAAAAAAATCTAATAGTCCTGGAATTTTGCATGTACCTTTCATTTAGAAAACACATGAATTTCACGTTCTCACAATTAATTCATATATAAAATATAAAATGTTTAATGTTTTTTTTTTTAGATAGCCATTAATGTTTTCGCGTGATGATATCACGAGAACTTTTAATGTCACGAAATTCGCAATATCTTTTTAATTCGATTGATATTGAAACTTTTTCATTGGAACGGCCGAATGTGGTTTTACATTGACTGCATCTGTTAATCTAACGTGCGCGATACTCCACTCATATATATATATATATATTGAATGGAGGCAATCATTTTAATTCTCACAATTTCACTCCCAGCTCAAACATATTCAAGTATTACTAATATTCACATAGAAACTAGAATATATACACCTATACACACATATACCGAGTTCAAGTATACGGAAAATAGTTGTGAGGGGCCGCAAGTGGCCGTCTAGGCCAACGTCCACCTCACAAGATCCTGATGGTTCTCTCCGAGGCCTCCATTCGTATGAAAGCAATAGCAAAAGCAAGAGCAAAAGCAATATATATATATATATATATATATATATATAGTCGGAGATAGGAAAGCAAGGAAGAGAAAGAGAGTATACATGTTATAGCGAAGTTGGTACTGAAGCCTGTCGCATTCCTTGTCGACAAGAGGGGAGAAGGTCGAGTATATAGAGAGGAATAGCTTTGCAGGTGCCACACACTCACAATCCAAGTATATTAATGTTTGTGTTTATTATCCGCATCCACTGCATCAAATCCCCGCGCACAGTATTCTGATCTATATACATATATTTATATATGTGTGTGTATGTTTGCGTTGGATTATGAGATCGAAGAGTGCGAGCAGGAGTTTTCATTATAATCATGAGAATATCAAGTTTATAAAGGAGTTACATATATTGGCAAAACAATTTTATCCAACGATAAAATTTATATCTATATATATTAAGAAATTATTTATTGTATTAAATTAAATGTGGTGGAAAGTGAAAGTATAATGAAATAGAATTTTTTTTTTATTGCGATTCATTGTCACAATATTGTACACAAATAAATTATTATTCAATATTTATAAGCGCCCCAAAAAATTCATATTGCATCGGAGAATAGCCATAGATTGACAAATAATAATTTTATTGATTAACAAAATGTAAGAGAAAAAGGAATTATCGAATAAATTGTGGATATACATATATAGATTATTGGTAGAATATGAATATAATTCAAAGACACGATTGTCTTCTGAACACGTGTATATAATATATACGATGGAAGATAAAATAAATAAGGAATGGAATTTGCAGGTGCCATATTCGTATCGAGAGAGAGTATCTCACTTGACCCAAAAACACAAAGCCTCAAGCGCAAATAATCCATTGATTTCATATACACATGTACACTGTACACTGTACACTGACATGTATATTCATATCCAATATATCACCCTACATATATGTACATATATAAAGCACAAGAAAATTTATAAGAGATTACACGTGATGATGCCGAAGAAAAAAAAAATTTACATTTTTTATATTAAAAGTCACTTTTAACTCATTATTATTATCATCATAACAATCGATTTCTCAACTATTGATCGTTATTCATCAAATGATTATTCATACACGAATAAACCAGTCTATACCGATGATGTCTGTGTATCCACCACCACAAGAGGAACTCTTTAAATTCATCATTGCATGATTATACTTTCCCTGACACACATTGGCACGTACATTGCATATATAGATACACTCGCCAAGTGCGTATACACATATATGTGAAGTTCTTTGGGTTGTTACACGAACGAGTGCATGACGAGAGACGATTCAATGGTATGGTAACTCACTTTCATGGCTTTGGTACATATATATATGAATGTGTACAAAGCAATTGGTATGCCGCACTGTTGGACCGCAAAAGGCTCGTGAAAGAACACACAAGTTGAGATACAAGTGAGGCACACACAGCATTGTACACAAGTGGTATCTATATATATATATATATATAGAGACAGAGAGAGAGAGAGAAAGATGTTGTTGACGGGGAGGGGCATTTGGTGCGTGGGTAAGTTGCACTCAGGACGGTGTGAGACAGAAAAGAGAATGAGAGATATATGTTAAGTGTGATGGAGATAGAGGGAAGTGCGCGAGAGAGAAATGAAAGAATTGCCACGCTCGATTGCATCCTTATATCAAACTTGGTGCGAAAGGAGTGTGCAGCATATATATATATATATATATATATATCTACATAGTGCAAGAATACTTTCGTCACTCTTTTATCCTCAGGCGCCTTCCGAGTTACTTCACACCACTTGAGATCATTATATATACTTATACGTGCCTCTTTTCCAAACCCACTATATATACATAAATTTTCCATGTGCACGTATGTATTCATGTATTTCAACGGAATAATCATTTGCACATTTATACACCATAAAGTAATCATCTGAATGTTGATATTCATAAACAGCAAACAAAAACTATAATAATAATAATGAAACAGAATAAAAAAATCAATAGTATTAAATAGAATTTGTACAATAGAATATTTTGTAGTGCATGAGTGTATATAGATGGGTTGCCAGAGGAGTAATTTGGTTGAAAACTCACGTAAAATAACTTGGTAAGAAGGCACAAATGTAAAAGTGGAAGTTGCAAAAAAGAAAAAATGAAAAATAATGAAAAGTGCACTCACTGGTCTTCAGGTATACACATGAAACGTATCATAGTTCCATCCTGTATATATATATATATATATATATATATAGGTATCGGCTGTGAATGTATATGCACATGTATAGTTATGCGCGTAAGAGCAATTGGTATGCCAGGCTTGTGGAGTGGAAAAGAGTCGGATAATATCCATTATATGTGAGTGAGAGAGTGAATGTATAGAAAAATATGTAGATATATATAAACAGCAGCAACATCAGCGGCGTGTGGGGTAAATATTTATTTGTTCAGTATATAAACGTTATATACATACATAAATGTCAATAATGGTAGTATTTACCAAGTATTATAAAAACAACTGTAAATTAAATGGTATTAAATTAAAACAATGATTGACATTGAATAATAATTGTATGAATTTTTAAAAATTATAACTGTAACAGTAAATTATGAAATCCGGGGAACTTCTCATTGATTGCCAAGTTGAACGAATGAATATAAGTGACTAATTGTTGATGGTTTATGTTGGACATTTGTGTTAAACGTGAGATACTAGTCGTAATATATAAAGGAAAGATGGTACCGCGCGCGCGCGCGCGTATGTATAAACATGAGGCAGACACAAGACAAGATTCGCAATATCCCCTGTATAACCATACACAAGTGCAGATAGAAAGAGAAAGAGAGTATATGTATATATATATATATATATTGTTTGACTATGTATTTCCCTTCGGCTATTTACGCACGTTCAGCCGTTTGCATATAGCGATATAACCGCTCATATAATTACGTGACTACACCACGCATACAACGCTTCCAACAGTCGAGTGTTCGCTTCTACCGATAACGATTTACCATTGGTGTATTAGAAAGATAGACGCGTGAGCGCACGTACCACAGGGATAAGTGCATCATCGAGAACTCTCTTATGTGCATCATACACCGTTGATCGCATCGCGCATCAGTTGTGATCATCCTTTATGAAAGACTCTTTGTACCTCTTTCTTTCCTTTCCCTCTCATCTTTCTTTTCCGCAGTTCAGGGCATATAACATTTTCAAATCGTTTCTCTACGTGACTATCCCAAACCATATATATATATATGAATGTAACAGTATAAATATCTTCATCTTTTTCCAAATTGAGGATAAATGAAAAAATGGATGATGTGTACCTATAAGTATATATAGATATTTCTCAATAGGTTCATGCAATGGGCACGTTTTATTTTTCTTGGATTGAGTGAGTATTTTAACTGTTGTGAGATCGGTTGGAATTGTGGAATTTCACATTTCAATCGATTTACGGGATACTTTCTATATCGATGTATTGGATAGGTATTAAATGTACAAGAGCAAACCGTTAACCAATGTGGAGAAAGGTGGAGCCAATGCAATGTTGCGCTGCAGGTAGTTGTATATATATATATATATATATGTAGAGATATAGTGGCGGTGGTGCACTATCTCTCCGCATATCAAACCTAAGTGGAAATCCAGAAAATCTCTGGTGCATATGGCTTAACAAGTATTCATTTACTGACAGGTGATATTTTTTTGCCACGTGAATGAATCATTGCAACACTGAATTATTGAGAAAGTTCTTTTTGAAAGAAGGCAAAACAATGGAATAATAGTATTGGTGTATATGATCATGAGAAAATTCTCGTGAGAGATTGTATATTAAATTCAATTTTGATATACTAAATGAACGCTGCAACAAACCTGATATTTTACATTTTTAAATTCGTATTAATAATAATAAATACAACGATAATAATAATAATAATAATACCAAGTGTTAGGATGGTGGTGTGTTAATTTAAATGAATACGTTTGAAATCTTCATAGGAAAATTAGCAAACGAATGAGAGATAAGTTGGAATAGAGTTCAAGATCCTGGTAAGAATCGTTTTCCGTGTTGCTCCTCAACTCGTAACAATAATTCCATGGCTATGCTAGACTCTCCTCAAAGATTGTTATCTCGTGATAATCTCCAAGGATTGCTGCACGTCTATTCATTTCTACAATGTTCTCGCAGTGCAAAATGGTAACGAGCGCGCGTTCCACAGATATCGTTACGAGTATAAACTTGGATAAACGATCGCGTCGCTGTCTATCGTTGGTCTATATTCGATTTATTTGTAGAATCCAATGATGCAGCTTCTTAATAATCATTGGATCGTTGCACTCACATTGTGCCCTTTATAAATACACTATATAGCTGTATACCATAATTTTACTTGCTACATAAATATATCAATTTGGAAATGAAAGCGAAAGACAGATTGAAACAAATCAATTGCTGTTTTATGAAATTAAAAAAAAAAGAACACGATCAAAAAGGAATATTAAGTTATTGCACAAGTTTTATAAAATATATATTCAAGTTTGTAAATATGTTATTCATTCTTTTTTTTTTCGTGTCTTGTTGCATACATTCCAATGCAAAGTCATGAGCACCTGGACTCGCGTGATTATACATCCTCGTGACTTATTAAGCGCCATCATTCACGCCAGGGTCTGACACGTTAGTGAATGTCAGCCAAGCGAATCAATCGTTTTCTTCTTATTTTCGCGTATTTATTATAATATAATTTTATATTTTTATTTACATTTTTATAATTCTTTTGGCTTTCGAAATTCTTGCAGTTGTGATGAAGTTTTTTAAGCTGCTAAAAGAGATCCAGTTTGTATATATATATATATATATATATATATATGGTTATAATGTATCCTTATGAGGGTCTTCATTAAATCGTTAATAATTCAAGTTAAGCGATTCTCCAGAGACCAGTTTCATACACATACACAATACATATACATTTGTGCATTCATTTTTATGTAAAGCCAGTTATTTCGGATACCGTGCAATTGGTTTATAAAAACCATCCACCACAGAGAGCTCATATCAATTAAATTAATAATACCTGAAGTGAAAGTATAAAGGCCCAATAAATTATTGCAACGATATCGATTTTTGTCTTGATTTAAAGTATTTTTTTTTTACATTACTTTCTTGCTTCTTCAATTGAATATTACATTTATTGCTTCCAGAATCTTTTTCATAATTAGTACAGTAATCAAATTTGTGATATATATATATATATATGTATATATATAAGCGTGAGAACTCTATAAAATATAATTTACTCGATTCATTCATCCTTGATGATTTAAACGACTGCGATTAAAGCGAAACGATATAATCGAACCGATTAAGTCAATCCCAATCTCTCTCTCTCTCTCTCTCTCTTCTGTAATAGATAAAGAACAGAAATAAAAAAAAATGAAAAAATTCCGGAAGTTATTACTGAAGAAATTGTTGATGTTGAATTATTATAATTTTATATTTATATAAATATATATATATATTTTTTTTTCGTGCTCGTCAGTATCAACATATTTTCTATAAATGGCAATATTACTTTTGCTTAAATTTCATCCATTGAAAGTTGCCATTGACTGCATTTTTCTTTTACATTATTGTCAGTTTAAAAATAAAATGTTTATTATTCTTCTTACGTGAATGACGACTAAAGGTTAACGTGGTTATAATTTGTAGAGTTTATGCAAACATCAACCAGTTATACAGACTCATTTTTTTTTTGCCAGTATTTAAAATGAATAACGCATTATGACCTATAAATTAATTTGGAATTAATAAAGAAAAAAAAATGCAAGTGAAATGAAATGATCCCGAAACGAATTTCGTCGAAATTCACCATTTGACATAATCTTTGATTAATGGTTTGACATTTATAAATTCGAATAAAAGTATATATGTAAAACCGGCTCACATATTGAAATGGTCGTCCTTTGGCCAATAATTTATGAGTATAATCGTCACTGCATCAAGAGTATATAGAGAGTATCAAAAGCTCTCTAAGCGGAGTGAAAAACGACAGAATAATAAGAGCGAAACGAACATACAAATATATATATATATACATAGATATATATATATATATATATATATATATATGTACATATCTTAAGAGAGGAAGACGGGTAAGAGCGAGAAAAAGAGTTGAGCGCGCGAACGACGACGCGTCGTTGGGATTGCAATCTGTAAAAAAAATACTCATTTCCGTTCGACGTATTACCATATGGTGTGTGGACGATGTATACCCAAGTAATACTTTGCGTACGTGAAATAGTTGGTATAAAGTATATATAAGGGATAGGAAAATAAGGCCAAGGCGTGTATGTGTGTGACACGCTCGATGATAACGCTCAAGAATTTACACCGCCAGTACAGTCATGCGTCTTTGCGCAATTAGGTAAATACCTTTCTATATCGCTTCTCAACCTACCTTGGGGCTTCGCGCACCGCGTGAGTTATAGATACCACCGATGAATAAATCCTCGTTTGTGTATGTCGTAAAGAGACGTGAACTTTTTTTTAATTTTTTTTTTTTATAGAATAAAAGGCAAGCGCAAATCGCGTCCACGCCTTATCCAATGATTTATCGGCTTTACTCATCTGCCAAACCAAAAATAAAACACCATCGCACAATTTACTCAAGTGTCTATAAATACACATATATATATATATGTACAGTAAAATGATTATACATATATGACATGGGTGTGTGTAAAAAATGAACATTTTATGTATGTGAAATAGAATATAGGTATAATTCCATTCTTTTCATTTTATCTTATATTTTTTTTTTTTTTTTTTTTTATATTTTGTTTTTTTGACGATTTATTATTATTATTATTATCTTTCATATATATTAAATTAAAACTAAGACGTGAGATGTCGGATGATACGATCGCGGCAAAGAATTCCGCACGAGTATATATAAGTTCCGGCATGCTTGAAAGAAGAGAATATTCAGCTGCATCAGCGAAGAAACGGGTACAGACGGCGTGGCGGCGAACAACTGTATCTCATTCTCTTCAATATACATTTATTATACAGGCACAGAATAATTATATCATCCCAATTACTTTTCATTGCGTCATATATAAATTATCACTGTAACTTTCTTAGCATAAAGGATTATTGTAATTATAAAATATATTTCTCATGGACCATTCGTACACGTAATTCAGTACGTAACCTTGGCTTTGCTAACCCCATCTAGAGGTCATACACATATTATAACACACACAAAGAGATGGAGATAAATACCATCTCTTTCATTCAATCGAAAATGAGCCTAAACTAATTCTTTATTTTTATTCATCGCTTTATTTAAAAGAAAGTAATTTAATATTTGAAAGAAACAATTTTATTTTTTATTTCTTCTTCTTCTTCTTCTTCTTATTATTATTATTATTATTATTACTGTGATATTTTTTTTGCATGCATGTGTATGTATTTTGAGCAGCAATTTAATTTTTAATTTGCAGATGGAGTTTATGGGACGCGTACGGGACATAAATCGGTGAAAGATACGATCGTGGAACCATAAGAGATATAACCTCCCTCAAAAAAAAAAAAAAGGAGAGGTGTCCGCGCGCAACGCGAGAAACGTCACCTGACCGTGAGAGATTGGGCAAAAGTACGCGTACACCCAGACAAACGTACATGTAGTGTTTATAAATGTCTGGAGCGTGTGTGTTTGCATGAGAGAATACAGCGGAAAAAAAAAAAAATAATAAAATAAACAGAGGAAAACAAAAAATACATATATACGAAGAGGAGGAAGTGAGATATGTGAACGCACGCAGTGGCACACGAACATCTAATTGTGAGTATCTATATTTATATATATATATCTATATGTATATAATATAATAACGGAGAACGAAACAAAACTGTGCATTGCATCGAGTTATCAACATTAGCCCTGTTTCCACCACTATATATATATATATATATATATATTTTTTTTTTCTCCCGCCTGTACTTGAAATTTAAAAATTGCAAAAATTTGAATGTTCACATTGACAAACACTATAATTTACCATTGTAATTCACTGGAATAATTTTAATATAAAGAATTCGGACAGGGCAATGTAAACGCGATATTCAAATAAATAAATCGCGTGTTTTATTCTTTTATGCCAATTGCGGTAAAAAAAAATTTTTGCAAAATTTTGGGCATAGATCATTTTACCTCTGTTTGCATACCGCTGGAATTTATGCTTAACAATGTTAATTATCTACGTATAAATATACATATATATGTATATAGTTGGAATTCAAATGGCTATATGACCTTTTGACACATCAGGTATAAACATTTATTGTTATATTCTGAATAATTCTCAGAAGTAACATACATTATATGCGAAATATTCACATAAACTTTTCTGTATATTGTGGCAGACAGTAAATATTTTTTTTTGCTTGCGTGAATATCATGATATAATCTATCTATATGTGGAGAATTAAAATTCTCACGAAAATCTTATCAAAGATTTATGAAAATGAACAAATTAATTTTTTCATTTTTTCAAATATTTCTTGTGTAAAGAGGAGCGGAAATTATTTATATTCGTTTAAAGTCATACCCGTCACAATGCGCTGATGGCGCTCCCGGGTGCATTCCTATACATTCCATCATCTATGTATATGTATATATATATATATCGTTCTAAGACAGTGCCGCGCGTGAAAGCGGATTCTAAGTACCCAAGCTCCTTTCCCGAGAGTCATAAAAATTACGCATTGTGTTTGGTTGCCAGCGGAAAGATGCTCTTATACCATTCGACAGTATACCATTGTTCTTTGAACACTCTTCAAGACGATTCGCGCAGTTATATTTCCCTCCCTCGCCCTCTCCTCCACTTGCCCCGGTCTCGTAACTATACAATTCGCATACCTAAGTACTCGGAAAATCGTATTTACAATATTTTTGTCCCTTCCACCTTCAACCATCAAAATAAAAGAATTCTATTTTTTAAATAGGTGAATAGTAGAAATTTGTTTCTCATTATTTTTTTTGCTTTTTCCACCTCATTCAATCCTTTATTCTCTATCCATAATTAATTTCAAACGTTTTCGCGTAATAAGCAAGGACACAAGTACATATGCAATATTTCTGTCTTAACTGTTTGAAACATCAATCATAAATACATGATATCGATTGGACATTGGACGGTTATCGGATGTTGAGTTCACCAATGGCTTCAGCAATATCCTGTGTGCTTATGGTGACTTCAATTCCCAATATATATATATACACACTGTATATAAAATTTAATAAGCGTTGAGGTCGAATATCTGAATCATACATATACACGTATACATAAATAAATTTTATTGATCGAGCACCATTATCGCAGCGTGTAATTATTATTCGAGAGTTTTGCACGCTCGATATAAATTGTGAATGAATGAAAAAATAAAAATATTAAAATGCTCGAGGGTCTGTAATTGTTTGCGTGTATGCCTGTATGAACACATAAACAAAAACATAGATATATATATATATTAAGGCGATAGCAAAAGAAAATGCAGGATTGATAAATGCCGTGACGAGCGAGTGATTGATAATCAGTTATATAGAGATGACGATTGATGAGCGATGCGAATCGTGAGAGTTGCTCGCGCCTTGCAAATACACTTATATATATATATATATATATATTTATATATATATCTATATGATGCAGCATTGGGAGTTGACTATATGAACGGTGGTGTATAGGAATTCGTTTGAGAACGCTGGTGGTTTCTCGATAACGCGACAAAAACGACCTCGAGAAATCGAACAAGCCTTACGTGGTGTGGCGCGGGCACCAGAGAGAGTTCACAAACATTTTATACACACATATATATATATATATATATATATTATTCATGCATATGAATCGACGCATACAACTGCTCGGTATTATGTTGGATACTTTCAGATTTTCAATATTTAAAAGTTACACTTTATTCAATTTATTGTCCGAAATTTATAAACATTGATAATTAATATATTGGAAATTGTGAAAAAAGAAATTAATTTTTTTTTTTTCTCTAATGCACATATGTGTTGTGTGGCGGAGTATATTGAAATATATATATATATATAGACGATGAAAAGAGATCGGTTGGAAATAGGGCGTGCGGCCTCCTGGCTTCACGTTTCGACAAACACGTGTGCACTGCTGATACGAGAAAACCAAATGAGAAAAGGTACTATATACACACATAGTCATCATTTCACGCGGTACATGTATATATATACATATATATATGTAGTTATGTATGTGTGTACGTATGTTTACAAAACGTTGATTCATCGGCGAGAATGAATATACACGTTTTGAAATCGCCGAGTGTATATAGACGTTGAGTATAAGTTGGCGGATGAGAGGCGAGACGAAGAATATCATGCAGAAAAAAAAAAAAGAGATCAAGGTACTGAAAAAGGTTGGAAAGTATGCAGTTGTTGTTCAATTTCTGGTTATTCATGATCTGACGTTGATTTCTAATAAAAGAGAAACACTTGTGTGTAGATAAACTCATTTCTCATTAACCCTGACCGGGAAAAAAAAAAATTTATTTTAGCTATACATTTCCTATTCTGTTTATTTCTAAAAAATTGTCATTGAATTGAATTTTACTGTTTTGGCAATGAGCCTCGATCTGATTCTATTAATGAAGTTGAAAATACAAGGTACTAGTCCAAATGGAAAAATAGATTGGTCGTTTTCTTCAACATCAAATCAATGAAATAGAAAAAAAATAAAGATATAAATGTATGACTGGTGGACTTGTTCTCTACTATTTGTCAAATTAATAAAGAAAATTATGAAGCAATCGAGCAATATGATAATTATTATTTTAAATCAAACCAAAAATCAGACTTATACGAGAAATCGTGATTAATTAATTGCTTTCGAAATACCTGACAATATTAAAAGATCCCAATACTTTTGCTCACCGCTACGTAATGAAAAATTTATTGAAATATAATTCAAATCTCACTCAATTTCATTTACAATTCTGTAAAATGTATATATACGAGTATATCCCACCTGTAAAGATGTTGCCACTTAATTTACAATTTAAAAGAGCAAAAGAAAATAAAATGCTATACGTAGTGTACGCACCGGTATTATTTATTTTAGAAGGGAAATTAAGCCGTGTGAAAAAATATATAAACAATACAATAGACATTTGTGAAGTAAAGAGAGAGCGCTTTCAGAGATTTTGTCAATGTTGGAAAAGTACCCATACACTTATAATACATATCCATATACGCACCTGCACCATGTTAACGTTTCTTCAAACAAATATATATAAAATGATTGTGGGCACCTGTACACCGAATGTAGAAGCTCTCATTTCACTTGTACGGATGTCATTACCTCGCAGAGAAATGGCCTAATTTGAAGAGGTAGGCGTGTTATTGTGTATATGTGGTGGATGCACAGACCCCGCAGGATCTTGTGGCCTTATGTGCACGGGCGCGTTAATCATCGTCAAAGCTTAACGAGCCCCGCGCACACAGGTAACGTGGCACTTACTGCCGCCCCAAGGATAGACCGAAAGCTGGTCGTTAGAAGAGTCTCCAGCTCCAGGTATACATATAGAGAGAAACCAACTGCGGCGGCATAGTGAGAGAGCAGTTGCAGCACATCACGAGAGATCGCACAAGATTTTCCAGGGTCCAACGCAACACAACACATATGTATACATGCACGCGCACACACGCGGACAAATAAAATACATACATACATAGATATATATAAATATATGTACGATATGTGTATAGAAGAGGGAGGGCGGTAGAGCGAATTCCTCAAGACTCACCCAGACAGACCCCTTGCCTCTTTGCAATCGACAATATACCGCCTTTATATCGTTCTTTCTCTCTTGCTTTTAATGCAAGGGCGCTTGACATTGCTGATAAAATCTCCATACACCGACTTGCATTCCATCTATTTCTCTTCTCGCTTTTAACATTATCCAAGACCGATGGTCTATAGCTTAATGAACAGCTCGTCTTAATATATTTACCGGTATATAAATATATATGTTTGTACACATATTTTATATGTATAACCAATGACACTTTCACATGATTACAATCGAACGTTTCGTAACATCGCTTTGGCGCGCGAGTGAAAGTTATCATTAATCCGCCATATAAATGCGAAACTGGTGAGTTAATATTATATTAGTGCGAAAAAAAAAAAATGTCGGTGTAATATCGTATACAGAGAAAAAAAATAATAAATATCAAGCAAATAATTAATTAATAATGTCAATACGGAAGTGAGAATGAATTTTTTTTTTTTCTCTTCTACGATTAAGTGATCGGTATTTGTATCGGTGGATATTGATATAGAGACCAAGTTTTGTGGTTCGTCAAGGATATAAATGTAGACACGGCAAGAAAATAAAAAGAGAAAGAAAAAAAAAAA
>CAJUYH010007789.1:0-16754 GCA_910591685.1 Galerucella tenella | reverse complement strand
CCCAGATGCTTAACGAGGTCATGGTTAAAAGGGTGGTTGAAAGAACAACACAATAAACACTGGAAGAATACGACCAGGCAAATACATGGGAAGAAATTGATAAAAGAACCATCAAAAAAAGTGGCGAAAGAACTGCTCTCAATGAGCAGGAACAAACTATGCACCATAACGGGGCTACTTACGGGACACTTTCCCACAAAGGAGCACCTAAACAAAATAGGGCTGTACAACGGAGACCTTACATGCAGAAGATGCAAAAAGAATACCGAAACAGCTCTGCATATACTATGCAACTGTGAGTCGCTGGACCACAGAAGGCAGAAACTGTATGGTAGACCCCAAATGACTCCAGAAGACTTCTACAACCAACCAGCAAAGAACCTGGATGAGTTAATACAGGGAACGGAATGGCTGCATAGGTTGTAGTCAGAACACTTGGAGTATCCACAATAAGCCCAGGAGGCTGAGGTGGTACCGGCGAAGGGACGGCTCCTGAGAAAAGAAAAAGTACCTATACTTATAAAATAAAAGAAAAGAAAAATTTTAATTTCTAGTATTGCCTACCTATTTAATGAAAATTAAATGTTCTCTGTGTAGGTTGAGTTGTTTGAAAAACATGTGATATAACACACACGCATAAATTGCGTTACCCTAGAATTCCCAAGAATTCGAAACTAGATTTAGTTCCGGATCGCTTATTCTTCTTCTTTTTAGGAGATTTTGAGTGCCTCATAAAACAATAACAAATGCCATAATCTACAAATGTTTTGTTCATGTGGTTTATTGTTTTGTGTGTTAATTGATTTCCGGATTTTATTAAATTATTTCTGGTAGTGTTTTTTATTAGTTTTATGTATTTTAAAAGATAAATAAACAGAAGCACACTTTCTACTATAAAATAACACAAGCAACTACTAAAAACTGAACGTGTATTTAAGTGAATAATAAATTGAGTTTATTCTTATAATCCCATTTAATCATTGTTTGCTTCTAATTTGAATTTATTTTAATTAGCTAGTTTCCTACTTTTCACTTTTTGTAACAAACGGCATCTTATATTTTGCGTTAATGTGGCGGAATAGTGGTGTTTGTATGTACGATTATGAAATTACAGTGCAACCCTCTTAAAAGAAACGAAAATTTACAGAATTTCTAAACGATCAACTGCTCTTTTATCTCTATTTTGATACTCAACCTCAACCCCTCTACATATGGTGGTGGAAAGTGTTGCAGAAAGAAAAAGATACAGACTATAAGTAGAGAGGGAATCATTAAAAAAAACCACCTCCTCACTTCTTAGAAATTAGACAACCTGGGACATGCCACAAGACGGTATGATGAAAAAATATAACTTTTCAAAGAAATTCGTTACGGAATTAAGCAACAAGAAGGAATGGGATCCAAATACCATTATTAGACTTGGAAAGAATGCCATTCAATGGTACACAGACGGCTCAAAAGCAATAGAAGGAACTGGGAATCTTATTATGTCAAATGAATATGATTCTCCTATAGCCCAACTAATATTTAATTTGTCGTTAAGAAAGGATTTGTTTCAAGTTCGGAAAGTTATATTGTTGATGAAAAAAAACATATTCATTGTCATCAATAAAATGAGTTATCTATCGAAAATTACATTTATACTTGTAAAAATGTATCATATTTGTCTCAAACAACATTCATTGAGGTATAATGACAAAATAGTTATAATAATCTTTGAAAGAATTTAAATTAAATAAAGTAGTTTTCCAATAACAAATACTTATTTTTGCAAGATAACTTTATTGTTTTATTATAAAAAAATTACATTATGGCAGAAAGACATTTCTTTATCATAAAAAAATGTACTGTATCGGTAAAATATATTTCTTTACCATAAAAAAGTATATTGTCTGGGTTAACGATATGTTTTTTATTCGTAAAAAATGTATCTTCCCAGCAAATTATATTTTTTTGTTGGAAACAAATGTTCCTTCTTCAAGAAAACTATTAATTTTCACTAAAATTCAACATATTTATCCATAATTTTCATAAACATTATATTGCCTTATAGAGAAATAATATATTTTCCTAAAAAACCGAATTATTTATGGTATTGTTTTTTGTTTATGGAAGTTACCTACATGCGCACTATTCAATACACTGAGCTTTTGAAATAGTTCTAAATATTTAGAAATATATTAAAAGTTCACGGTGTATTAAGCAGTATGGGTAACTTCCACACTGTTCTCTAAATAATTAGGTTACTCAGAAAAATATATTTTTCACAAATATTTGTCCAAGCCGTATCCAGACTATGTCGAATTGGTCGATGATTAGTCTGGACACGGATTAAAATTATAGTATTTTTATTACAAACATGTTTGAATCTAATAAAAATTAATGGTCTATATTTATGCATAAAACTGTTTAGTAGGAAAGCAGGATAGAAATAAAAAACTTGCTGCTGAATATTTCGATCTATTAAAAAGAAAACTATACATTTTTAAAATAGATACCATACATTTATAAAATGGAAACCATACATTGTTAAAATTAAACATACCTACATGATCTAAAACATAACCAACAATGGTATCCACAAGATAGCCTTGTCTATCCTCAAGTGTGCTCATCAATGCTTTCCCCATGGTAGTTTTTTGGAGTTCTTGTAGTAGATCTGACAGGTTTAATTGAAAAATGTGTATGTTTGAGGTAAATTTCGCTTGCTTGTTACTTCTACCTACTTGAATATAATTGTCATTTATTTCCTTACCTTCAAAGATATCTCACAATTCTTGTAATCGCCATGAGTTTAACAATTCATTCATTCTATTATTAAACTTATTTTTGTTCAGAGCACTTTAACCACATACTTCACAAAAACAAAATAATTAGTAAAATTGCAAAAACTGATCTAATTTCACATGCAGACTGACGCCAAACGTATACAGGTGGTGACTGTTACTGAATAATGGGGAAGAGTGGGGTGAGAATTCTTTGTTTCAATTGCCACATAATTTGTAGACCAAAGTGATTTCTTACGGGTGAAGAAATATGTGATTTGTAGCAAATAAGTTTTTTTCTCGTTACAATAAATGTACAATTATACTGAAATACTTATTTTTTCGGTATAAAGTAGATCTTATTTGAGGCTAATAATCTATAGGCTTATTTAAAAAATGTAAATTTCTGTCAAAACTTTCAAATGATTTACTATGAATATTTAATTTGTTGTTTAAAAGTGATGGAATATTATTGAAGATGTTAGGTTTTTTTCTGGGTAATGAAAACAATTTTTACCCAAATAGCATTGTTATATTTTATAACAAAATATTATATTGTGCTTCGTAGAATTTCATAGTTTCTGAAGAACAATTGTATGAAGGTGTGCATAAAGAACAAATTTTTTTACATTAAAGAAATTACACTCGAATAAATCATTTTTTTATATCAAAATTTCCCAATATTTTCACGTTAATATGGCTTCTTAATAATAAATAAGCAATGTTAGTTTTAAACAAAGGGTGATGTATTAAAAACTCTTTGATAGGCCCCTAAGCGTGGCATGTGTCCTTGTCTAATCCTTAAATCAATATAAAAAAAGAGAGAAAAAAAAAGAAAAGGAAAAAAAAACATATATACTGGAAAAGACAAAAAATTCAAATGGAAAAAAAAAGAAAAAAAAAGAATTATAAGTTATATTAACTACTACATATGTATTATATTGTACAATAGATCATGTATTGAAAAAAAAATATTAAAAAAAAAAAAATGTTGGGGTCCATACTTACTCTTCTTTAATAAAAAAATAAATAAATAAATGAACTAAAACATATTCGGCTAATGGAGTCTCTCCCTGGTCATAAGCAAACAAAAAAAAAGGGGGGGTCAAACAAATCAGTTTATTTGTCTATAAATAACTCTTCTCTCGGTGAAGTTTCTGAGACTCTCCCCAGAAAAGTAGTACTAAGTGGGCACACTCAGTGAATGTCACCCCAAATTACATACATATATACATACATCTCTATTTTATTTCAAATCTCCATGAAATATTTTTGAGTATAGCTTCTAAAAGAGTTCAAAAATATACTCCCTTGTAACTTTTTATCTCTACGTCAGTGTATTTCAACAATATTCGGATCATTAGTATGGAAATGACGATGCACTTTTTTACCTTTTGTATTTTGTAAAACCGTATTATAATTCCATAGGTCCAAGGATTGAATAATATATATGCATATGGTCACTAATTATCTGTCTTGCGAAAGAATTCCAACACTTGCTTTCTCCTTTCATCTCTTTATACCAACTGTAGGTTTTGAAAATTATCGATTTGTTTTTTTCTCTCTCAATATCGGTCGGTCTTCTTAATTGATTCGTTTTTCAAATTTAAGTGCGCAAACATCATACATTGAATTTTGATGAAAATAAGTGGTTTATATACAGGGTGTTTTCAAAATAATCTGAAATATGGTTGTTCGTCATTCAATTTTAAAACGAAAAGAGAATATACGTTTAGCCCTTTTTTTCGATCCGAGATGGGAACCTCATGTTCGAATGGGTCCTCAGGTCCCCAGACAGTGTTGGACTCATCCCCACGGGAATGCCTACCAACCAAACTCGCCGTTACTCACGCCTTGGAATCACTACCCTAGCATACTTCAAGACCTCCACTTCAC
This sequence comes from Galerucella tenella, assembly GCA_910591685.1. Classification (NCBI taxonomy): domain Eukaryota; kingdom Metazoa; phylum Arthropoda; class Insecta; order Coleoptera; family Chrysomelidae; genus Galerucella; species Galerucella tenella. The sequence continues at coordinate 12,093 of CAJUYH010007789.1, read as the reverse complement.
ATCTGTCGCACACTCCAGTTTCTCTTTTTCCAATCTTGTGGAGGTAACCCACACTCGACCCATCCCCTGTGAGCACCTGCTTCAAGAAGTGGTTCACCTCCCCGAATTTCCGATCCACCAAATTTCTCCAGCTCCCAATCGCTCCCTTCAGCGTGCCCATCCCACCTCCCATCCATTTCCTCATCCATCCATTCCTGTACTTCCTCTCTGGTTGCACCCCTCCAGCGTTTCTGTCTGGCTCTCAAGTCCAATGGATAGGACCTTGACAGCACCGCTGCTGCCTATGCCTATGGAGTCTTTATAGCCTATTAATTCAAGTCTCTGACTTTGAAAAAAGTTATTTACTTTGGGATTTATCTAACATTATAATATATACCGTGTGGAAACCACTTATGGAATAAAATTCTTTATGTCATTATTTTAGAAAATAAAAAAAATGCCGAGACACGTCAACTTTTGAATTCAGTTGTGCGTTATGTAAAAATAAATGTAAATGTACAAGGTGATTCACGCAAGTAGTTGTCTTTTTTTAATGAAACACCCTGTATATTTGCATATTTTTGAAATCCTCTTGATGAACCGATTCCAACAAACTAAATAATGTCAGGTCAATTATGAATTATACAGGGTGAAATTTTTATTTTTACAGTTATTAAACACATACATAAAATACCTGATGTATTTGATTTTAATACATTAAAATAAATGCTCAAAATATTCTCCACTTAGTTGTTCGCAATAGCACAGTTTCCTATAGAACTCCTCCTTAACTTTGTTTAAAGTTTGAGGTGAAATATTCCGTATTTCTGTAGTTATCCTGTCTTTCAGGTCTACAATGCTAGTTGGTTGTGTTGCATATACTTTGTTCTTGAGATAACCCTACAGAAAAAATCTAACGGCGTAAGGTCTGGCGATCTAGCTGGCCACTCAATAGTACTTCTTCGTCCGATCCATTTATTGGGGAAGATTTCATCCAAATAAGTTCTTACCATTAAAGCATAATGGGGTGTTGCCCCGTCTTGCTGGAACCAAACATTTTCATTCGGTAAGCTAGGATCCATTGCGTTGGGATATAAGTTTGTCAACGTAGGAATAACTTAATTTCTAAGCATATTTAAATATTTTTCAGATGTCAAATTTCCATCTATAAATATAGGACCAATAATATGGTCGCCTATGATACCGACCCAAACGTTCACCTTTCGAGGGTACTGAGTATGTGTCTCACGCATCCAATTAGGATTCTCTGCTGAACAATATCTACAGTTCTGTCTGTTTACCTCTCCGTTCAATGTGAATGTTGATTCGTCAGAAAAAAGAATGGTACCTAGAGCTATCTCATTTCTGTTCAGCTTATTCATCAATCTTTCGCAGAAATCCATTCTACAATCTGTATCGTCTTCTGTTAACTCCTGCACAAAAGTTAATTTGTGGGGATGAAGTTTTTCTTTATGAAGACATCTTCGAACAGTTGTATGACTAACATTATTTTCACGGGCAATTTGACGTGTACTTGAAGTTGGATTATCTTCGACACTTAACAAAATATCCACTTTCACATCATCTTCAACGAAGTGTGGTTTTTTTTTTCAATGGTTTGACATGTCCAAGTTCTCTGAATTGTGCATGAATTTTAGACACAGTACTTTGTGAAATATTAGGCAATTCGGGATACCTGTGATTAAATAAATTTGCCACTTCAACTTGACTTCTGCAGCTATTCCCGTACCCGATCATCATCAAAATCTTAATTCGGTGAGTCTCAGTTAAATATTTCATTGTTATGTCGACAAGGAAAGAGTGTTTGACAAAGAAAACAATCCACATTATTTACCGATTTTGTCTAATTATTGGCGTTTTTAGGCAATTTTTAGGTATTTATGATAAAATTTATGGGCGTAGCAGGCTTTGTTCAATATACAAATAAGTCTAATAATTAGTTAGTTTAGATTTTTGATAAATCCATATTTAGCTAGTTTAAAAAAGTACCAATATGTCAAATATAATAAATTATTAATTTTAAAATTTCACCCTGTATAATTTATAATTGACCATACATTATTTAGTTTGTTGGAATCGGTTCATTAAGAGGATTTCAAAAATATGCAAATATACAGGGTGTTTCATTAAAAAAAAACAACACCGACTTTGGCATACTTGCGTGAATTACCCTGTACATTTAAATTTATGTTTACATAGCGCTGAACTCAATTCAAAAGTTGACATGTCTCGGCATTTTTTATAATTTTCTAAAATGATGACATGAAGAATTTTATTCCATAAGTGGTTTCCACACTGTATATAACTCTACTATCTTATTGAAATTCGGTCTGTTAAAACCGATATTTTCTGGGTGATGGAAGTTAACAAAAAAGTTCATCGTTCATTATCAAAAAAATACTCAATCACTTAAAGCTGGTGGATATTGATATGCAAAATCTGTCTTGGTTTTGTTAACTAACGTAGTCAGATGTGGCACACTGGCAGTAAACATTACAATAGACTTTTACAGTGCAAATTTTTTGGGTTTATTAAATTTTATTGACTTTTTGAGAAATGGAGAGCGATTCAAGTTATTTTCATTTCACAAAACACCACCTAATGTTAGGGAACAAGCCAACATATGCTCATCAACCTTATTACCACAAAAATCTGAATATATGTATGAAAAATAATATAAGCAATGAGATGAAGACGAAAAAATAATTAATAAGTCAAAAATAGTATTGATAAATGGTTAAAATTGTATGAATCACACAGGAGTAAAGTGCCTTTTCCTCCCTTGAATGATTAAACTACATTACCGAGGGAGGAAAAGTGCAACTTTTATCACTAGTAATACAAATAGCTATTTCTTGTAGCACGGGTCTGCTCCAGCTCCAGCATTATTTCGTTTTAAAGAAATTTTTGTAAAAACACATTATTCTGTTAAACTTAACAGCAAATTTCTCAGCTAATCTCCAGTATCTATCTGATAACGCATTATAGTAAAGCAAAATCAGAATTTTTTTGTACATCAATCATGAAAAAAATTATCTCTCAATATGACAAATTTACTTCGCAACGTGGTTTGAAACATGCGTTCAAATATACATTACCCACATAATTATCTACTATTACAATTTTTTTAACAAAAGAATTAATCTGATGTTTGTTTCAGGCTTACGAATTATCAACCCTAACCGGTACTCAGGTTATGCTACTGGTGGCGTCTGAAACCGGTCATGTGTATACCTTTGCTACCAGAAAATTACAGCCAATGATAACTAGTGAAGCAGGCAAGTATTATTAGCTTCTGATACGAATAATGTGAAGATTATTCGAATTTGTTCCATGTAGAATAAGTCTATATATATATCCATTATTTTCCATAAAGTAGATTTAATCGGTGACTAATCTCATAGTGGCAACCGCAAGAATCATTCGCCGATACGTTGATCAGAGTCGGCTTAGGTTGGGGATTATTTGTTCAAATTTTATTTTAAAAAGTGTTCATGCTAAAAAGTTATACTAACCTTGCATTAAAAATAGCCAAAAAAAGAACTGACCATAATTTTTTTTGCGCGATTGATTTTTTTTGCTTATTTACAGCATCGGTTGTCAGGACGGTAGGTTGTGTTTACTGGTTTCTAAGTTTAACACGTCGGTAAGTGATTTACTTACCGTTCAGACGTCGAAAAGTAATAGATAGCATAAAAACAATTTCACCAAAATGCAAAATATATTTTAAACTGATCGAGAAGTACAAATGTCACTTTTGACATTTCGTTTATTTCGAAGAAATTTAAATTATTTTTTTCGGAATTTATTTCAATACGATCGTGCAAAAAATGGTATAAGCATCTCGAACGTTAAGGGTAAAATTACAATGTTTGCATGTAGATTCCTCTCGTAAAATTGGACAAAATGATATAAGGATTAAGGGGTCTGCACATTTACTTTTCGAAATACAGGATGTTGAAATTTTGAGAACTTGAATGTTTTAATTCGATAACTTTAAAATGGATGGATAAATTGATTTGGCATGGCAGGTTGTTTTTAAATGTAAAAGGGCATATTTTGATAGAAATAGTAGTTTGTGCAACTAGTGTGGATATGATGGAAATTTCGCACGAGGACGAAGTTTGAGCACGACGCCGTAGGCGGAGTGCTCAATCGTTCAAGTGCGATATGGACAATCCACACGAGTCGAACAGCATATTTTTTTTACGACCCACTAACATCATATCTTTCCCTTTTTTTCCAACGTTTTTAATCCTTTCTGATGTGATTTTGTCATATCCAGGGGCATTTCCGTTTTTAAGTTCTGTTATAACCTGTTCTATTTCCTCTTCACTTATTTTCATTTCTGCATCTTCTTGCATACCAATTTGTACGTGTTTCTCTTTATCTTTTGTTTCATTAAGTAGTTTCTGATAATATTCTTTCCATCTTTGCATAATTTCTTCGTCTTTTGTTAGTATTTCTCCGTTCTTATTTTTTATAACGTATGTATCTCGCTTTTGTTCTGTTTTCATATTCTTTAATGCTTTATAAAAGAGTTTCTGATTTGCTTTGCAGTCTTCTTCTATTTTCTCTCCAAACTTTCTCCATTGTTTGCTCTTCGATGTTTTAATTAGTTCTTCTGTTTTCTTCCTTTCATCCTTATATTTATTATATTTCTTCTGTGTTCTATTCTATAAGTAGTTTTTCCATGCCATTTTCTTTTGTTTCACTTGATTTTTTATTTCTATTGTCCACCATGAAGTTTGTTTCATATTATTTTGTTTTCTATGTATTCCACACACCTTTTTTGCTTTTTGCTTTTTCATCGTCTTTAAATTTGGCTTCTACTACATTTCTGGTCCTCTCTTAACTCTTGTGTCTTTTATTGTATATTGATCAATATAAGTCAGAAAAATGCTAGTTTAAAACATGTTATTAATTATATGTTTCTATCAGATTGCAAATAACGCAAATGATTAAAATTTTTGTGTGTATTACATATTTTTAACAAGGGTTGGGAGGTAGCGAAATATGTTTTGATACTAGGGGGGTCGTGTCATGAGAAAGGTTGAAAAACACTGCGCTATAGTATCCAAACGCCGGTATTTAAAGAGTTTCGATTGTACCGAAATCGGTTTTCCCGAGGGTTTTCCATAAGAAAGCGCGGGGTCCTTCAATGAGAAAGAATTTTTAATATTAGTAGTTAGTAGTGTCTGTTACAATTAATGACATCCAGGTTTTAAAAATTATAGTTGATGGTAATTTTTCCTTTATAAATATCTCACAAGTTTCATTTCCATCGGTACTCAAGCTTCACCTTTTTGTGGTGTCATCGACAAAAAATTATAGTAGAAATTACTTTTTTATTACAGAGAATGCCAATAATAAAAGAGTCGTGATAATTGAGTTGTTATTGCACATTCGTTTCTTACTTATCGATTGTTATTTGTTGCAAAAACTAAAACTGTGAAAACATTGTGGTTTTATAATGACCAGTTCATATACCTATTATGAAAAAGTACAAAAAATCCCGTTATCAAAATTTATTGCCAATGTATTGCGAATTGAACTTGAAGCAAGAAGTAGAAGCCGAAAATTCTCTAATAACTAACATTCATTCAAAGAATATAATCCAATTCTTTTTTGTGGAATTCAACCATGATAAATAAAACTTTGAAAATCCACATCCGTTGTTTAATTTTTTTGTTCAGTCAGTTTCAAGGTATGTACAAACCAGACAACAAAATGTTGCGATTTGTTGGCAACATGTTGACGGGTGTTGGCAACATATTTGTTGGACACAACAACTTGTGTCTGGATACATGTTGTCAACAGTGCTGCGCGTCCAAATCAAAACCATATAACTAAACGCAGTGTTGGCGAAAATGGACTCCTCTACTGCTGCTGGTATTAGTGCTGCTTTTATGATGATAGCAGATAGCAAATAATATGCAGTATAAATCATTTCTAAATAAATGTAAATGTAAAAAACAGCGAAATTGACCAAAACATTTCCATATCATTTTATGAAGTTATTCGACGTTTCTTGTTGGCAACACCGTCCAAATAGAGCGATGTTTTCCGTTTTAAACGGAAAACACTCAACAAAATTCTTTGATGTCTTGCCGTACAACATCGGCACTATGTTGCCGTGTATCTATCAACTTGTTGCGAGTTGATGGGCGGTCTGTACTTATCTTAATAAGATTTTCATCTCGGGGGCGGATTGTTCCTGAAACCAGTCCAACTTTCCGAGAGAATATGAAATGTCATTGAGAGCAGAATTTGATACTGCTGATCAATGTCCTTTGATTGCTTTGATTTTTTTCATACTTTATAGTATTGTTTGTTTTCATTATTGTCTCAATTCATTATTTATATTCTAAATTTAACAAAATCTGCACTATATCTTACCAATGGAAAGATTTTCCGATCTCTTCGACGATACCTATTATTTCCAATATCACATTTAGGGCGGTGAAATGAAGACTTAAACTAACATTCAAAACGAAACATAAATTTGGAGTGTACATAGTTAGAAAATTATTGAATTTTATTTAGAGGGTGGAAAAAATAAAATAAAAACTACACCAAAATCATCTTTTTGAAAATATCTCTAGAAGATATGAAGATGTGCTGAATCGTTTCCATTGAATGTAACAAGTCATCAGAGAAATAATTTTTTTTTGTTTGTAAGTCAACATTCATTTTCACTAATAGGTAAAATCCCAGTATATGATTTTATATAGATAAAAAAGGAGTGACTTCGAAAATTTTATTTTTCAAATCAAATATGAAAAAAGATTTCTCTGAAATAACTCGCTACATTTTATATATGAAGTCAAAAATTTACATTTTTCTTTCTCACTTTTTATTGATTGATTTGAGTATTTAGATATCATCATTTTCTCCATATTTTCGTATGTTTTCGAGATATTTTCAATGAAGTGATTTTGGGGGCGGTTTTTAATCTTCCCTCACTTCCTAAATACAATTCAATATTTCTTAACCATGTATAGGTCAACTTTTCAAAACGTACTTGTATTCAAAAACGCATGTTTTTGTTTTGGTAGTTTCTGGACTAATTGGAGCTGATACCGCAAGAGGATTCCGGCCCCCAAAAGGTTGTTTCTGCCTCTCCCTCTGTTAAATCATCTGCTATTTCATTTTCTTCTATTCCAGTGTGTTATGTTTCACTTGGCAATAAACAGTAAACAATTCTTCCTTTTCAAAACTTCTCACATCTTATCATCCCATGCTTTCCCTGGTATTCTCCTAGCTCTGCTTTCATCTCTTCTGGTCTCCCATATACGTTTCACTTGCATTTTGTAGCTAAGTATCCATTTTATTTGTCCATCTTGAACTGTTTATCTTATCTTATCTTCATCGTAACCAACGAGTAAAAGTAAATAATTTTCATTCCGGTAAACTTCTTGTGAAGTATGGAGTACCTCAAGGAACAGTATCGGGGCCACTTTTTTTCATTTTATATATCAATGATATTGTTAACTTCTGTGATGTTTCATTAGTTTTAAATTTATTTGCTGATGACACCACAATTTCAGTAGAGGGTGAAAATGTGGAAGAGACAATGAATAAAATGCAAAATATTATTAAATTGTTGGAATCGTGGATTATTGATAATGATTTGTATGTAAACACAAATAAAACAGTAGTGATGTTATTTAACAACAATAAACGTAATGTTGCATGCGATATTTTAGTTGTTCGGTCAGTCCTTAAAACTTGTTACTGAATGTAAATACTTAGGTGTTATTATCGATATGGACTTGAATTTTAAAAAAACATGGTCAGTATGTTCATAAGAAAATTAGTAAAAAAATCAATTATTTCAGGAAAATAAGTTAAAATATATCTTTAGTGACAAGAGTAACATTATATAAAACCATAATTGCACCACATTTTGAGTATTGTCCAACAATTTTATATTATTTGGTCAGTCTGAAAAGTCTAAATTACAGATTTTACAAAATAAAGCGATGAGGGTTATTTTAAGAGTGAATAGGTACACTGGTATTAAAGATATGCTTGACCGTCTAGGATTTATGAGTGTTAATCAGCGAATGGTTTTACAGAACGTAATTTTTATTTTTTAAATAATTCATAATATTATTATGTTACCAAAATATATGTCCAACAAAATTAGTTTTGTTAGAGATATACATACTCACAACACTGAAACATCTAGTAACATATATATACCGACTACAAGAACTAATTCAACACAAAATTCTCTATTTTACAAAGGATTATTAATTGTTGTATAATAATATGCCAATTTCTATAAAATCGTGTATCACCCTTGATACTTTCATAGGAGAAACTTTTAATTAAGTGAAAATGAATTATTTGTAATTATATTATCATTTACTTCCAATGAATGGGTTTTTAAGTATTTGAAATGTTCTATTCGTTCTTCTTCTTCACGTTTCCCCTTGAAATGTATATTTGCGTATTGCATTTCCCTGCTATTTTTACTTTTGATTTCTCCTCATAACCACAGTTAAAACCACAAACGCATAACCACCCAACTGCAACAAAAGTTGAGCAACTAATCACTCCCTTAGGAAATTCGGAACTAAGAACAATTTAAAAAAAATAGAGTTTTGGTTTACCTGAAATATGTTTATCTCTTGTAGAAACGCATACTTGCACCGAAAAGAAAATGATGACTACGCCAATGACTAGAAATCTGGATGAATCATGTGTTATTAATAAATTTTCTTCGGCAAGCTAATAGTTAGGTCTTAATTCTGTCTGCTTTAATGTTGGTTTTGCACTCACTTAACGGTATTTATTTATTATTCTTGTGGCTGGTCGTTTGCCATGTACGGTCGAACGAATATATCATGGTGATATTATCATCTATACTTTCAGTAGAACTTCGGTTTGTTTTGATATTATCCCATGAAACAACTTCGGAAATTTTTCAAGTTTCGTCATTTTATTTGATTGAGATATTCAATATTCATATAAATAATGTACGACTGAAATATTTGGTTTAAATCTTAAATTCGTTATTTTTTTCTTCCACATGATTAACAGAAAATAATAATAACAATGAAAATTATTGCAATAAACCCTAAATTGTTAAGGGGTAATTCACATTGTAGTAAACTTCAAGAAAGTATATCATATCAACCACTGACATATGTATATATTATATACAATGTGGAAACCACTTATGGGATAAAATTCTTTGTCATTATTTTAGAAATTTATGAAAAATGCCGAGACACGTCAACTTTTGAAATGAGTTGTGCGTTATGTAAACATTAATGTAAATGTACAGGGTGATTCACGCAAGTATGCCATAGTCGGAATTGTTTTTTTAATGAAACACCCTGTATATTTGCATAGTTTTTAAATCCTCTTAATGAACCGATTCCAACAAGCTAAATAATGTATGGTCAATTATGAATTATACAGGGTGAAATTTTAAAATTAATAATTTATTACACTTGAAATATTGGTACTTTTTTAAATTAGCTAAATATGGATTTATTAAAAAATTAAACTAACTAATTATTATCTAGACGTATTTGTTTATTAAACAAAACCTGCTACGCCCATGAATTTTATCATAAATACCTAAAAATTGCCTAAAAACGCCAATAATTGGACAAAATCGGTAAATAATGTGGATTATTTTCTATTCTGTCAGTTTGTTGTTGTTGTGTTGACAGTTTTATACTGAAAAAGTAAAATCTTTGTCAAACACTCTTTCCTTGTCGACATAACAATGAAATATTTAACTGAGACTCGCCGAATTGAGATTTTAATGATGATCGGGTACGGGGATAACTGCAGAAGTCAAGTTGAAGTGGCAAACTTATCTAATCACAGGTGTCCCGAATTGCCTAATATTTCACAAAGTACTGTGTCTAAAATTCATGCACAATTCAGAGAACTTGGACATGTTAAACCATTTAAAATAAAACCACACTTCGTTGAAGATGATGTGAAAGTGGATATTTTGGTAAGTGTCGAAATCGAAGAGAGTCCAACTTCAAGTACACGTTATTCCTGCGTTGAAAAACTTATATCCCAACACAATAGATCCTAGCTTACCGAATGAAAATGTTTGGTTCCAGCAAGACGGGGCAACACCCCATTATGCTTCAATGGTAAGAACTTATTTAGATGAAATATTTCCCAATAAATAGATTGGACGAAGAGGTACTATTGAGTGACCAGCTAGATCGCCAGACCTTACGTCGTTAGATTTTTTTCTGTGGGGTTATCTCAAGAACAAAGTATATGCAACACAACCAACTAGCATTGTAGACCTCAAAGACAGGATAACTACAGAAATACGGAATATTTCACCTCAAACTTTAAACAAAGTTAAGGAGGAGTTCTATAGGAGACTGCTTAATTTATACAGGGTTCGCTATAGGTGAAGATGGCAACAGAACGGAAAGTCCTTTCCTACCTTTCAATTTTTTCAACGCAAATCACTGTTTTCAATACACTGAGTGGTCCTTAAGTAATGGTGCATAGAAGTACTGTACAACCTTCTAAATCCTTTCACGTTAACATTTTTCGAAATTAATAATTAAATTGGGATCATGCAGCTGATTACTAAAACATGATCATAAATAAAACGCAAAGATTTGGGGATACTAACAAAAACCTTTTTATTTGTTAAAATGATGTGGCCATTTTTTCACGCTAATTTAAGCAGCCAAAAAAGCTTAGTCTATATTTATGCTGCATACTTGGCCTATGTGGCTCCCTCTACAAAATACATCGCTATAGGTACAAAATTATTATTTCTCCTTCCATAATACCCCCACCGTCAAGTTATTTTGCATACACGACAAAAAGCTTTGAAGTTATTGCAAAAAACAAAAATTTAAATTTCACGTTCAACACCCTGTATCTCTCTTAATATTAACATTTTATTCAAGGTAGTTGGTATAAATCGCAATATTTTTTAAGTAAACATTGTTGAAATTTTCATGCATTTAAAATCAGTATTTTTTGAAGTACGTTTTTTCTTATTTCCAGGAAAAGCTCTGATTCAAACCTGCCTAAACTCCCCAGACCCGCCAGCAGGATCTGCAGGAGGCGACCAAAGAATGTCTGCTACTGGTTTCGAAGAAACAGAACTCACCTACAACATATCTGACGATGACTCCAAAGTAAGACAAATGGTGTACGGTTCGCCTCACACGCATGCACACCCCCACTCCCTCGCAAGTCAAGGTCACTATTCCCATTTAGAACAGACACACCTCGGGTTAGGAGGGTCGCCGCAACATGGAGGGTACTCACAAGCATGTCCGAGTCCGTTACCACCTCCTCATCAAGGTTACGGCCACCCTCAACACCCTCACTCCCATATGCATTCGCACCCTCAGCGGTAGAGGGTTGTTTATTTTTTAGGGATTTTTCACTTAAAAGTTGTTATTCGTTGGTTTGGAGATCAGAGGTGTTTGTTAATCTTATATAACGTATGAAAATATTAAGCTCATGACAAAATTTGGAGAGCAAACAGAAATCGTATCGAAAGTACAAACTGGTGCGATTTTTGAACATTTGGTTGTTCCTTTTTGGGCAATCTCAGTTTTTATTGATACGAAAACAAACAGGAATCAACAACGTTCAGATATTTTTATTTGTCGTACATTGCAGCATTTCAATTCAATTTCATCACATTTACATCGCAGTAGGCAGTATCCAAATAGTTGTCAAAATTGACGTGGCGATCAAATTTTCACCACTTTGCTAAAATGCATTACATTACATTAATAATATTTTGAAGTTTAAGACTACAAAACTTTGTTGTCAAATTTTATTAAGATCCATTCATAGTAGATCACATCTCTGGTGAAATGTGAAATAAAATATTTTATTTTATGACATTCTAACGATATGATAGTCTGCTAGAAATGGAATCCAGTGAAGTGCACGTTCCAGGAACGGTTTTTATTGGGATAGCGCTTTTTTCGCTTATTTTGGAAATGTTGTTAATAAAACGCGTTTGTTGTTACTTTTTTTTGTGTATGATTATTTTTGTTTTCAAAATATGTATAACTCAGTTTGGTGATTTTGTGTATTGAAGTGTGTATCGATTAACAA
>CAJUYH010007788.1:0-16754 GCA_910591685.1 Galerucella tenella | reverse complement strand
TTTATCCCTAACTGACACAACAGAAAAAATTTGACAACTAGACAATCGAAAATTATTTTTTCTTGACAACGGTAGCTGGAACGCTACCGAAACGTTGAAATAAAGAATTCAAAAATATTGTGGTTTAATTTCCCAAGAAATTAAAAAAAGAATGAATAATATACCACAAGGAACATACAGAAGATAATAATACACAAGTTTGGACAAGTATTTTCAAAAATCTTCAGCATTGCTGTTTCATAAATTAGTTCATATATTACATATTCTAGCCATAACTAGTAGTTTCGTAGTTATTGAAAAAAAGAAACATATTTTTTTAATTTCATTATTAAAAAATTATTCTACAGACTTCATGAAAACATTAAATATCTTGAAAACTACAAATTTTTGGATGTGTAAAGGTTTCGCGTTTTTCACATCAAAACCATTGAGGAATACAAAATTAAATAAAAATAGCTTCAAATGCCAGTACTGTAAAAAATGGGAGGGGAAAGGTGACATATTATTCCAAATGTACACCACTGGATAAAGAATTGAATGTTTTGCCATCAAAATATGCCCCTTTACATTTAAAAACAACCTGCGAAATTTCAAATCAATTCATTCATCCATTTTAAAGTTCTCAAATTAAAAAATTTGAATTTTCATATGTTTAACACCACATATTGGGAAAAGTAAATAGGCTGAACCCCTTAATCCTTATATAATCTTGTCCAATTTTACGAGAGGTATCTACATGCAAACGTTGTAAGTGTCATTTGAAAACACCCTGTATAAACTGTGGTATATACCTACAACCGACTTTATTTTCAATATACAGAGCATTTTATTGAAAAATCATAAAAATATCCACCCTACATAATTCTGGAGGCGTCATTTTTATGAAAAAATAAGTAAACATGTGTTATTTGTATTTATTAATTGAGATACATTTAGTAATGGTATATGTTTATAAATTAAGACTATACCACACCATGAAGATCGTCTTCATAATATACTTATTACACATGTCAAAAATCATATAGAGGGGGACGTCTTTTATATGTAGACGCTGTAAATTTTTTCTACGACCGTGCGCCTCAACCCATTTTCCCGCACGCATTTTAGTTTTGAAAGCAAATTTTGACCTTATTAGGTAGTTTTTTACTTCGTTAGTTATAACTATTGTTACAACAGGTAAATAAATATTAACGAAATACATATATCAAATAAAATTCTTTCATCTACAAATGACTCAAAACCGTTGCGGTCACCGTGATCGTCATCTTTATGCGACCTGCAACCGATACTATCCTCATCGACGTCATCTACTTACCAGTTAACACCAAATAACTCCACTGGACTGGCATTTCAAGGTATTTACAGAACGCAACAAATTGTGTTTTTAATATTAATATTTTTAATAATTAGTAGTTTTTACTTGAAGCTTTGTATATGTTTGTTTAAATGAAATAATTTTTGAAAAATGGGCTGATATATTATTTGCATATACGGTCGTGGAAAAAATAATGTTCCTAACTCATGCGTAAAGTGTATTTCCCGCCCTTGACCGCTTGCCCGAACGGTCAACTGCAGTTGCGTGCGGGAAAGTATCACTTTCCGCACTTGTTAGGAAAATAACTATTTCGTAATCCCATACTGATATTTTTATTTAACGGTGTTTACATGTCAATTGGAAAGTTAATGTTAACAGCCTCCGTCCGTTAAAAAATATTTGTTCAATCAAAATGACAACCGAGAAATGTCATGTTGGATCTTGGTCCACAGCGTGTTATGAGAATAAACTTCTGATTTTCCTTTCGTGTATAGGCTATTAATATATCTTCATTAACAAACTTTACATTCTTGCTCTTACGCCACTCTACAAAATTTTGATATTCTTTTTGATAACGCTCTTGAGCTAATTTCGGCGGTAAATCAACACTCGCTTCACATGGTTCTCCCAATATGTATAAAGAAATTTGATTTTGTTCCTCAATTTCCTCAATTTCATCCATGATCGTCAATGCTGAGTATATGTAATTTAAAATAAACTTTCAGAACTGTTTTGCACTTTTTCTGAACTTGTGGTGCTTTTATTTTATCGGCATTCGCTAGTTTGTTATTGCCTTTTGTAAACAATCTGAATTTTCGTTTCGATCCCTACAGGGGCTTGCCCTCTTGATTACCCAATTCATAAGAGAGCAAAGCACAGGCGGTCCACAGCCGCACTTTGTCTTTCTCATTGGATACAGGGTGTTTCTAAATTCATGCGATAAAATTAAGGAGGTTTTTTTAATTCTGTTATTTAACGTCGGTCTATTTCTGCGACTGAGGCTAATCACCGACGCCGGGAGCACTCTACCCCTAACCGGAAATTTTGGCGAATCCACTAGTGTTCCAACCAGTGGTAGCGTTATTTAACGAGCCAACATCCATGGACTCGGGACCTCAGTTTCACGTCTCCTCCGAAAGACGGCATATCTAAATTATACTTCGTGCTCATTGGTATAATGCCTGCGACCTGTCATATGCTAGTCCGCTGCAGGCTGCTATACGATGGTTTTCCCTGGCATGGTCACCCATCCAAGTACTAACCATGTCCGACCAGGAGGTGCTTGCTCATATGAAATTAAGGGTCTGTCGTATAACGAAATTTTCTCAGCCCACCCCTTTCCAAGATGTCACCCTTAAAAAGTGGTGATTAAAATTGAATTTTTATTTTTTTAAGTACCTAAAGCTAGAAACTTGAAATTCTGTAAAGGACCAACCAAGGGTATTTTTACTTGGTGTTTATGCGTAACACTAAGGTTCTTCCGTGGAGAAAAAACTAGAGTTTGTTCAGCCATCCTTTGCCGTTACGTCATAATCGGTGACCTATTCTGCTGTTTTACGTATGTCTTATATTAGTTGAATGTTATTTCACACTTAACCTCCAAATTATAATCAATGATATATGTTAAGAATTGTTTTCAAAATATGACAACTGAACTGTCAAAAGTAACAGATAAAATGTATGTCGACCTTAGATAAGAAATACGCTAATGACGACATAATTCCGTCTCATCCATTTCATGAATGAGAGAGCAAGCTGGACAATGTATGACGTAACGCAAAGGATGGTTGAACAAACTCTAGCTTTATTTGTTTCAGCTGAGCTTCGGATCTAATCTATAACGTTTTTCACAGATTTCTTGTCGATTTTTTCAAACATATCTTTTAGATCACCTTGACTACTCAGTTGTTTATTCACTATTGTGGGAATTAATGTGGTAGCTTGATAAACTGTTTCATTGTCTGCAATTTGTGTATGTGAAGGGACACACAAAAAGTTGATAATTTTCCTTTTCATTGAATGGATATTTTCTTTGATGTTCGTTTCAAGAGCTCTATCTTGGTAGAATTGAGTTATGCTTCGATGATGCTATGAGAAACTTTTTTGATGGGAGAGCTTGCGAAATTATGTTGCCTTCGTACGGCTGCACGAGCATTACATTGCACCTTACTTTAGATTAAATGTATAATTAGCAGATACAATAATTTTTCTATTCTAGGCACTAATACAAAATCACGATTCCAACCCTTCTTTTAAAATTGGAAATTGAAGTACTATTATTAACTTGTGGAAGTTTATACATTTTTTTTGTTAAAATATTTATCCTTTGAGACGTTGTTTAAAAATGGTTATCGTTTTATTTATTTACAACAACACAAATTACTCCGTCCTGTCGATAAAAAATATACATAACAATGGCAAAATGTAACATATGTTCGTAAGTATAAGAACAGCTGATCGAGATGAATCCACGACGACGATCAAGGTAGGTGAGGAGCGAGCGATCGGCAGATGTTTTCGGTATTTTTTTGGGGCAGACGGCACGCGTTCTCTCCACACACCTATATCTTTATTACCAACTGTTTTCTCATTCAGTAATAAGTTATGAAGATTTTTATTTTATTTTTCAATATGTATTCTTAAAGGCACCCGAGGCGATTGAAAATGTCACAGACCACTGTGCTGCAAAGTGTTCTACTAAAATTCTTCAATTCCATAAAACTAACGAAAAATTTAAGTTTGCCAGGATTCATAACAGCGATTCTATTCTATGCAAATAGTAGATATATTATACACCAAGGTGTATGAGAACCCATTACTAAATCTAATTCAAAATTGAAAATTTATACACAAGTCAAGAGAGATCCCAAAAACAAATAAATCAATTTCTCTTGACTTGTGTGTAAATTTTCAATTTTGAATTAGATTTATTAATGGGTTCTCATTAGACCCTTAATCTTTTTCAGCATCTTATAACTTGATGGGTTCTCATTAGACCTTAATATCAAATTTTTATTTACAATTTTATTTAGGAAATTTACATATTTTTTTGGGTCATTGCTGAATTATTTTATTTACAACAATTTTTGCAAATTTAAATGGGTTCTTTAATTTTTACATTTACACAAATTTTACAATGTCATTTTTATACTCATGTTGGATGGCTTGAGTTCTGTGTTCACTTAGATTGTCATTTGTCATTTGTTAATTTAAAATTGAAGTAGTGTCACTTTAACTCCGTTATACTAACACGTGTTCGTGTATTAGTTGAAGTTAATATATGAAAAAAAAATTTTCAACTAAAAATGTTCAAAATTTAAATACAGTTTACTCCAATCAGGGGATTATTTTAAATTAATGTTATTTTGAGATATTTTATTTTGTGACGTCAATGTGTTGTCGAAAAGTTTCTTGTAACAAATATCTGACGAGTAAGTAATTCTTTACTTATCTCTTATTTTACATTTTCCAGCTTTTATTACTTACTTACAGGTATAGCACTGAAGATGGCTTAATAGCCGAAAGCGCTCTGCGATTTTAAAAATTAAATTTTTACACAGAATACAAATATGTTTTCTTGAAAATATTACTTGCCAAAGGATCTTTAGTTGGGAAAATGGTGCATATTAATTTCTTTATTGTTATTATTACAATTTAAACACACAGCAATAAAATACTACTATTCCTATAGTTCATCATCACCAATATTAGGTGCAACGAATTAACGAAACCAATTATACGACCACATCCAAAAATTTCACAAAACGTGAGTTAATTATGTTTTACTTTTAACTTTGAACACATTTGCAATTGAAGAAAAAACTAATTACAGCGGTAGGGCCTTCACAACAAAAAACCTCAAGTGTAATCATGGTAATACTTGGGTACAAGGTGAGCGTATATAAAACATTCGATTTATGATTCACACTCTACACCACAGCATCCACAAACGCAACAGCGTTTACCCCGTCGTCTGGTTGACAAGTGCTCACTGTTTTCGCTCCTTGCCTAATCCATAGGATATGAACGCACTCCTTATGGCATCAGTCATTTTTGATTGAGCGGGAATTTTAAGCTAATGGCATTTTTATTCAAATAATTTTATCTTGATTGGTAATTTCAACCAGCAAATAGGTTGAAGACTATCTCCTGGGTATACAAAATTATGTTGCACATGTTTTTGTTGAAATACTAACACAGGTTTTTCAAAATATTTGGCTAGAATATGCATAAATTGTCAACTTCACAGCTAGTAGTGGGAAAATATCGTTTTCCAATTCATACATATACAGGGTGTTTCATTGGGAAAGGGCATACTTTCAACTGTAGATGGGGACCACTTTGGTGCTTCCAAAAACCTATATTTAATGTGTCTTCTGCACTTCATAACCGAGATACAGGGTGTTTTATAAATTTTTCCTATTTCTTTCGAACCTCATAACTTCCAAGTTACCCTGTATATTACTTTGAAATATGGTAGACTTAATAACGATTACCTATGTATGTATGTATTTTGGGGTGACATTCACTGAGACCTAAAAGATCTATTGTGCCCCCTTACTTCTACTCAGTTTCTGAGGAGAGTCTCAGAAACTAGTAGTTCCTTTAGTCCTATTTCCTGGAGGAATTTTAGGATGTCTGCAGGCTTCAACTCAGGCAAATGTCCCTCTTCTATCCAGTAATCTCCTAGGTGCTGTGCTCTAGGATTCTAAAGTGCTGTGCTGTTGGAAAGTATGTGGATGGAGGTTTCTTCTTCCATTCCACACAATCTGCATTCTTCTTCCTCCACTATTTCAAGTTTTTTCAGGTGCGAATTCAGGCGACAACGTCCCGTTAGGATCCCTGTTAAAACTCTTAGCGCAGTTTTACTTTGACTCATGCATTCTTTTGATCTCAACAGGTTGTAGTCACCCGTCACCCAGAAGAGTCTTTGATTCTATAAGCCCTACTAGATATTCCCAATGGTCAGATCTTCTCTTTTTCTTGGCTTTACTTATTTCTTCCAATATTACATCGGGGCTGATTCCGCAAAAGGGTTCAGGCCCCCAGAAGGTTAGTCCCCCTCTTTGCTAGTTCATCTGGTATTTCATTTCATTCTATTCCAGTGTGTCCTGGAATCCATAGTAAGGTGACTATGTTGTTCTCGCCTAGTTCATTGAGTTTGTCTAGGCAATCCCACACCATTTTGGAACTGATTACACAAGAGCTTAGTGACTATCCGACATTATGATAATCCTTTGTCTTCTGTATCCTTTATCAATATTGAACTGGGCACACTTTCTTATGGCGTGGATTTCCGCAAGAAAGATACTTGGGGTTTTTCCTAAGCTTTCACAGTGTTTGGTTCCTGGCCCGAACACTCCTATCCCAGTTCCTTCTATTGCTTTTGAGCCGTCTGTATACCATTGAATGGCATTCTTTCCAAGTCTGGTAATGGTATTTGGATCACATTCCTTCTTGTTGCTCAATTCCGTAACGAATTTCTTTGAAAAGTTATACTTTTTCATCATACAGTCTTGTGGCATGTCCCAGGTTGTCTGATTTCTAAGAAGTGAGGAGGTGGTTTTTTTAATGATTCTCTCTCTACTTAGTCTGTATCTTGTTCTTTCTGCAACGCTTTCCACCACCATATATAGAGGGGTGAGGTTGAGAATCACTTCCATGGCTACCGTTGGGTATGTTCTCATTGCTCCTGTAATGCATATACAGGCTAGTCTTTGAATTTTGGAGAGGTTTTATCTCGTCGTCAATAGGCTAGTTCTACTACTCCACGCAATGGCTTCATAAGTGATGATTGGTCTCACTATGGCAGTGTACATCCAGCTTAGGATTTTTGGGGTACAACCCCAGTTTCTTCCTGCCAGATTTCTGCACACCATTAGAGCCATTTTTGCCTTGTATGTAATCTCCTTTTCGTGTTTGTTCCACAGGAGTTTACTGTCTAGAGTTAAACCTAGATACTTGACTTCTTGTCTCCATTCAATCTCGTTCCCATCAAGTTTTATGGTTTTGAGGTTGGGTTTTCTTTTCTTAGTGAAGGCTATCAGGATGGTTTAAGTGGGGTTGATGCTAAGTCCCACTTGCCTGTGTTTTCGAATTTCCCCCTAGCTGTTATGACAATATCGTCGGCATATCCTTGGCAAGATATTCCGAGATCCGTCAAACCACACAGGAGTTCGTCAACCGTCAGACTCCACATTAATGGGGATGCTACTCCTCTCTGTGGGCATCCTCTGGTAGTGCAGATGGAGACAATGTCTTTGCTCGTCCTCGTCTCTGCTACTCTTGTGGTGAGCAGTTCCGACATCCATTTGGATGTTGTGCTGTCTACATATCTTCTGTTTAATGCTCTTTTGACAGAGTATTGTCAAAAGCTTCTTCTATGTCCAAAAATGCACATACTACAGTTTCTTGGTTGTCTAGAGCACCTCGGATATCCTCCGTCAGTTGTACCAGTGCAGTCTCCGTAGATCTGCCTGTCCGGTAAGCATGCTGACATGGGGAGAGGTAGTCTCTCTAGGATTTCCGTTTTAATATGGTTATCAATAGCCTTTTCCATAGTTTTGAGTACAAACGATGTTAGGCTAATTGGTCTAAAGGATTTGGGGTTTTTTGTGTCCCTTTTTCCAGTTTTTGGAATGAAGGTTACTATTGCCCTTCTCCATGCGTCAGGTATATAACCCAGTTCTAAGCTGCTTGGACTAATTCTAACCAGATGCGGTAGAATTTCGTCTTGTCCTTTCTGGAGCAATGCTGGGAAAATTCTATCTGCTCCTGGTGCCTTGAAAGGTGAAAAGGTGTTCATGGCCCATTTCAACCTATCGTTACTACAAAAATGTGTTTGGCCATTGTAATACTTTCCCTCGAAGGCTTATTGTGAACTATTTGGGGTACTCCCAGGAAAATGAATTTCTAGTAAGAGTCGAACTCTTTCCCCCTCATTTTTGGTAAATTCACCATCTGGCTTCCTCAAAGCCATATCTGTGTTGACCCTACTTTTCGCCATAACTTTGTAAAGTCTTGCCGCAGCAGGTGTTGTGTTTGTTTATATCTTCACAGAATTTTCTGAAGCTATTTCTTTTCAATATGTTTGGAATATTTCGAACACCCTTTGTAAGGTTATGTATCTGGAAACTATGAACTTCCACATTTAGAATAACAAGAGTAAAATACGAGAAATGAAATCATACTGCAGTTTTTGTAGGTTAGACTTGCTTCGTTTGTACAAATGTTGTTACAATTTCTTGTTTTCGTTTCAGGTTAATTAATAAAATTAATAAAAATCTCTCCGTTTTTTTAAGTATAAATTTATTGCTCGTATTTTACTTTTGTTATTCTAAATGTAATGGTGCATAATTTCTAGATACATATCCTTATACAGGGTATTCGAAATATTTGAAACATATTGAATGAGTATTTCTAAGTACGGCGATGTAATCACATTTTTAGTGGTCTGTACTCGTAAACATACAAACTCAATTGGATTTCTAGGATGCTTCTGTGGATGCATTGAATAGATTTCATTTCAAGCTAAGAAATAATAAAAAAACCTCTCCAATACCATTGTTAACCCCCAAAACGTGAATACATTATTACTTTGACGGTAAATTTTTGGTATAGTAAAATTGTCTGCGGAAAAATGAAAAAGAAATAGTAGATTCGATTTTTTCCACTGTTTCCAATTATAAAGAGCAATTGAAAAAAAATCTATTTAGAGGGTGTTGTTTTTGGGAAAGACGAGTATTGAAATTTTTTGTTAAGCCGGACCTGCATTATCTTTTTGGAGATGCTTTTGATGGAGTTTCTAGGTAATCGTTATTAAGTCTACCATATTTCAAAGTGATATACAGGGTAACTCGGAAGTTATGAGGTTCGAAAGAAATAGGAAAAATTTATAAAACACCATGAATCTCGCCTATGAAGTGCAGAAGACACATTAAATATAGGTTTTTGGAAGCACCAAAGTGATCCCAATCTACAGTTAAAATTAGGCCCTTTCCCAATGAAATACCCTGCATCAGGCTATTTATTTAACTTTGGAACCGTTGACGATACTCTAAATTGAACGTAGTTTACACTACAATTGATGGGAGCGACGTCGAATGGAGAAAAGATGTCAAACATAAATATAAATTTATATATTTATATTAGCTACTCAGACAATAAATCGGGGTTCAGAAGCTAAATATGTCTATGCAACTAATCATAATCTTGAACTTAATGCTATAAAATGTTATTTACTGGTATATTGTTCTTACATTTCCAAAGCCATGGTCCAAGAAAATTTAAAGCTTGTTCTAAGAAATGAACCATTGAAAACTGTGAATTGTTGCAGAAATTTAAAAAGCTCCTCAAGAAGGAACTTTTGGATGGGGGTGAATTAGGTTAGTTAAAAGCACATCTAATACTTTAAAGATCTTGGACACCCTGTATTTTATTAATTGCATTCTTGACATTTTAATTGAAGTTAATAATGGATATCACTGAACCAAAACTTGATGAGTTTCAGTTGGGGTAGGTACTAAGGCATACAAATAAAATACAAAATTCAGATATTGAGATGAAAAATAAAACAATCAAATATTTGTATAAGTTAGCTAAAATTGGAAATGCATATTGTATGTCTAATTTTAAGCCATTTTTAACGACTAGCTAGCAAATTCTACTCATATTATCAAGTAGATAGTTAGTATCTTGAAATACGAGTGTCTTGAAAAACTGAAACAAACTCTATCAGGTGGTCGACAACAGAAGAGGTAAAGGGGGGTCAAGTAGCGACTGTTTAACGTAATTAATATTTATAATATTTGCGCACGAGCAAAACCATCTAAACAACAAAGACTCGCGTCGTACAGTCGTTCCGTGCAGGTGACATTCAAGATAATCTAAATGCGGGTAGGGGAGTGATAAGGCAATGCACCTACAATTTTTTTAATCGAGAAACAGAAATGTAAAACAGGATGTCCTTCCTTTTCAGATAATTTCGATAAAGGGTTGATCATCTTTTTTTTATTATTCAGGGTCACTTACTTTGCGGTCAGAATTATATCTTGGGAACAGTTTCACATATCGACACACAGCTGGTGGCAGATCTATTCGGCTTTTAACCAATTTTGACGCTATTTTTCATTAAATGTATGGTTTATCTTGTACATTTAGTAGTTTAATAAATTATAGGAGAAACTTCTTTGGAGGTAAACATTCCGAATTATTTCAATTTACTGATATCATTATTGTGACAACAAAATTAAATGTATAATTTGAATTTATTTATCCACAGAAGTAAATGTACCCTCCTTTTATATAAATGAAAGCCAAGGATCTCTAAAAAACGAAATTCAGGTAGAAATTAATAATGGTTTATGAGTTTGTATGGGAAGATGAAGAAAGTGTTTGACAATAGTAATTTTTTTTATATATGGTATAATTATTCATACTCCACTTTTTTTTATTCCACTTAAGACCTTACAGAATGAGCAAATATTTGTCTTCCTGTATGTCGAATGCATTCCATATCTTATACTATACCTACGTGTCAAATAAAACCCGCTGGAGGAGCTTTAATAGTTCACACTTTATGAAGAATCTTTATTTTTGTTGTGGTGATTAACCAGGGTATCCAGGACTATGTTCCAAAGAAGGGGTGATATAAGACCCCCTCCCTCTTCATGGCCAGTGCTCTACTAGAGAGGATCTTGAGTATCCATTCTCCTACTGCCAGGGGTACATCCCTGGAGCTAAGTTGCTGGGTAATTGTTGGAAAGGTTATTTTATCAAACGCTTCCTTGATATCTGTAAATATACCCAGGGTGGATTCTTCATTGTCCAGGGATTTTTCGATACTGCCAACCACTTGGTGAAGGGCGTGTAGCTCATCCTTCCTGGTTTGGTTATAAATACCACTCGTACTTTTCTCCACTTATTGAGAACATACTTCAGAGCTAAAGAGGCTCTGGATATCCCAACCAGGTATGGCATTAGAATATCCATTCTCCTTTGAAGTAAGGTTGGTCTTATACCGTCAGGTCCTGGTGAATTAAAAAGGGAAATGCTGGATATTGCCCACCCTATCTTTTCCTTATCAATTACTTCACTAGCAGATTGCTACTTGTATTGTGAAGGTGTTGTTGCTACTTCTGTCCAGTTCGTTGTTCCAGAAAAGACAGAAACTGGGAAGTGAGTTTAAATAAGACTCCCATCACTCTCTTGGAGGTTGGCGACTTTGTCTCCATTCTCCCTCGTCAAGATGCCGATACTTTATGGTGGTCGTTTGAGAGTGCCTTCTAGAGCCAAGAAACTTGTGGGAAGTCTTCGACTGCTTTTGTTTGCAGATTAGGTAGAGTTTGTTCAACCATCCTTTGCCATTACGTCATAATCGGTGACGTATTCTGCTGTTTTACGTATGTCTTTTATTAGTTGAATGTTATTTTACACTTAACCCCAAAATTATAATCAATGACATATGTTAAGAATTGTTTTCAAAATATGTCAACTGAACTGTCAAAAGTAATAGATGAAATTTATGTCGACCTTAGACAAGAGATACGTTATTGACGTCATAATTCCGTCTCATCCATTTCATGAATGAGAGAGCAAGTTGGACAATTTATGACGTAACGGCAAAAGATGGTTGAACAAACTCTACATCCAAAATGTTCACCGAGCACTAATGACATGACAATGTTACCTTGGTTAATACAATATTCGCCAAGATAAAAGATAGAGCGATTTTCTCCATAAAATTTTTTATGCTCTAACAAATATTTTACATGTAAATGAGCCATCTCCGATTAACGGTAATTGGACATTTTTATTTCACCAGTTTTCTAGAGTAGTTATTTATGTAATAAGGATCATAAAGAGTCATTATATCGTGATGTTATTGGGCGAGGCGTAGCCGAATCCGACAGAGCGTCGTGTCATAATGATTGTTTATGAATCGTATTACAAACAAAATTTTATCTGATGTCATTTTAATCCAATCAATAAAGTAAACATTTTCATGATATTTTTTGTAAATTGTTAAAAAAGTTGTTGATTGCTCTATAATACAAGTTTGGTTGTGGTAATTATTTATAAGCAATACATTGATAATTATTAAATAAATTTAATAACTAGAGAAATACTTAATCAATTTTCACCAAAACTGATAGGTAATGGCTTTTTTCGCCGCTGATCACGGTTCCAGCCTCGGAGAAATGTTTTTTTTTTTTTTATTTAACATACTGCGTCAACCACTAGGGTTATTGGCAGTTCAGTACATATACTAGTTACATTTACAGTTACATATATTAGTTACATTATGATTATAAATTGAACATGTTGATGGCTTTGAAGAATTCCAAGGAATCGTTAATTTGGTCTCCGAGAGCTAACTGTAAGGAGTTAGGGATCTTATGCTGTCTTCGTTGGATTGCAGACTGGGGACATTCTAGGATAATATGTTTAATGGACATATTTTCATTACATTGGGAACATTGAGGTGGGTCTTCTTTATTTTGTATAAATTTGTGCGTTAAGGCTGTGTGTCCAATCCTTAATCGGGTAGCTTTAATTTGTTCAGCTCTTGTAGTCGGTAGGGAGGGGGTTTCTCTCACATTTGTCACTACTTCATGCATTTTGTTATGGTTCTGAAGGTTCCATTTATGTTGCCACTTATCTACAACAAAGCTCCTGACAGTTGCTTTGTGGTCTTGGTAAGGTATAAGCTCCAATTTTGGGGTATGACTGTTGCTGACTGATTCTTGAGCTGAGATATCGGCGTCTTCGTTACCCTTTATACCGGTGTGTGATGGTACCCATAAGAAGGATATATTCCTATTATCGGACTGAAGTTTAAAAAGTTGGTTCTTGATTCTTAGAATGACTTCGTGGTTTGAGTAGAGGAGAAATGTTTATATTTTAAATTTTGACAGATTCAAAAACTTCACATCACATTTTTTGAATTTAGCAGCATAATGGCTAATTGACTTTTTTCGGCAGCTGTACTAAAATTAGAAATTTTGCCTAAAATTTCAATTAAGCAACATAAAATAAGAAGGAATATGTACTTCATGGAGACTAGATATAAGGAGCACAAACTTGTATAGGAAAAATGTCGAAAAAGTTTCCGCGAAAAGCATTGAATAGTAGATGGCGCGAGAGTAGCAAATTGGTCTGAGGACAGAGTGAAGTATGCCGACCAAGTTAACCTAACAAAATCTCCTTCTATATTAGTGTTATAAAAGTTGATTCTAAATTAACAATTAATAGTAAAAACGAGTGGTGTGAAAAGTTGTCAAGCTAGACTAAAATGATAAAAAATATCACCGAATAGTGATTCGGTGAAAATATACACCGCTATCTCTGTATTTTTTCTGGCCAACAGTACGTGAAATAATTTCACGATAACCTTAGCATTGAAAGCAAATGATTATATTTGCTACACTCATTTTAAAGAGTAAGTATAATAATATAAAGAATAGGTATAATTTTTTTTTATTTTTATTCTCAGTCGCATCAACCTCTAGGGTTATTAGCGACAATATAATTATTCTAGATTACAATTTGGATAAAATATTTATGTCTTTGAGATAGGTTATTAAATTTTGGATATTACAATTTACACAGACTACATCCAATTTATTGCGAATAT
Source organism: Galerucella tenella (assembly GCA_910591685.1). Lineage (NCBI taxonomy): Eukaryota > Metazoa > Arthropoda > Insecta > Coleoptera > Chrysomelidae > Galerucella > Galerucella tenella. The sequence goes on along the minus strand of CAJUYH010007788.1, from coordinate 2,805 downwards.
TATTTTTTATCCTTGCTTGATTGAAAATTGGGCATTCTACTAGGATGTGTTTTACAGTTAATTGGCAATTACATAGTTCACACTGTGGAGGTTCAGTTTTTTTCATAATAAATAGGTATAATAATATAAAGAATAGGTTCACATTGAAGGGAGCTCAAGATATTTCCCACTATTTATTTCCATAACAGCAAGTATCACTAATGAACAGCAAATGACAAACTCATGCTGCAGTACCTTTCAAACGAACAGATCTACATTTAGCAACAGGAATTATTAGAAGATCAGGAAGTTTATAATAATTTAATTTATCAAAATTATCAGAAAAACAGAGCAACTACACAAATCCTAGAGAGTTTTATATATATTATCTATTTTTAAAATTTTGCTGCTACCGACGGTTTGGCTATATGTAATAAAACTAAAAGGATTGGAATTTCTTTTATGTATGTACATATTGAAGGGAATTTATCAATTACACTAAATATTTATTGATGTGAAAGTGAATATATTTAATTGTCTTTTTTGGTGACGTTTTTGAAAAGTTCAGTAGTCTATTAATGTGAGGGAAACATGTTTTTTGAAAGAGATATTCCATCCATATCCAATACAATAACTCAATAGACTTTGTATTTTGTCTACTGATTTTAAGTTTCAATTCAAAATAAACTTTTAAGTGATATATAGATTTCAACTATAGACAAAGAGCTGTGTTGGAGTAACTGACTCAATTTGTACAAATCAAATAATTTATAAGTGATTACACACATCAATCAAATATACTTACATTGTACAGTGATATTAATTAACAATAATAATATACATAGGGTTAAAAATTTAAATTTTAAAATCTAACATAACCAAAACATTCTAAAAAAAACTCTTTGCAGAATACCTGAAAACACTTTTTAGTCAAATAATTTGCCACAACACGCTTAAACACACTGGCTTCTAATTTCTTTCATTCCCATAAAACTCTGGGCCCATCTTGACATCTATGACTACTTCAAGAATTATATTTAATTCAACAAGTTATCTTCTTAAATGTACTACTTGTGTTTTTTTAATGTTTCATACTTTATTTGTTGAACATGTGTATGTTCATTGATATATCTACTAAAAACAAATATGTTCATGTTTCGAACATGAATACTTCCTGTAATAAATATGATTTTTTTAACCAATAAATGTTTCTAAAAATATGTACAGATTTTTTATTACCAAAAATGTTTCTCCAATTTTTGATGGACTTCAAGAAAAAAGCTGAGTATTTAAATTCTCATTTGAAATACGTGGTACTCTATATTGTGTCATATCATGGTTGTAATATAATATAGGTACTTACAGCATTGTGCTGATACATGTAACAATCATAAATTATAATCAGCCATCACATAGACTGTCGAGTACAGATTATGCTTGTATTAGACTTTTCAACAACTTACCAGACACTATCAAAATCAAAGAATATAAAAAGAAGTTCAAGAAGACTGCTTTAGATTTAGCCCTGAATTAAGAACTTTTCACAGCTGAAGAATGTCCTCAGGACGACCTGTAGGAAAGAAGGAGAATCTACTTTTGCTTTCAAATTCTTTATATACCTATTTATATTTTTTAAATGCTTTCATTCCACTTGCATGTTGTGATGAGGATATTATTTTCATTCATAATTGATTTTATGAATCTTGTTGATAAAACTGCTTCTATTTTTTTATTTTTATATGTACCATTAATCATACACTTATTTTACACCTGCACCATTTTATAGGTAATCCTGGCTCTCGTACGATTTTCGAATTTTTTAATATGTTGTAGTCTTAATGATAGCTGATAGCTTCATTTATTGAACTATTAGCTCTTCCCTCCGTATACGAATATCCACAACTATATTCTCATCAAGATCTAGCCTACCGACAAAGCGGTTTGTATTGCCAACGAAGCAATTTTCCATTTCAGGTAGCGCTCTGGTGCACACTCAGAGCCACAAATATACTTTATATCGTGAATGCGAATGTCGGGCTTGTTCCGACTGACGTCTGTCACGGGTAATGGCTCTTTTGACAAATATCTATCCCAGTATCTATCCGAACTACCGGATTTTTCATGAATTATCTACTACTAGAGATGGGTGCGTGGGATCAAGAAAATGTTAAAAAGTCTTTTGGGGCCCACTCGTGAGGACTTTGGGAGTTAGATGGATCAAACTAACCTATATAACGTGATTGTTGATAATTTTTTTCGATTTCATTGCATCCGCTTGATGTTAAAACACCGGCCTAACAAATTGACCATTGCGGAGGCACCCTCTGGAGAAATTGTGATTCTGATGGCACAGAAGTGTGGCAGACCTCCTCATGAACCCCCGACATACAAGACATTTGCTATTATTGCGAGATTTATAGTGCTAGGAGGCAAAATGTTATGCTCAGGACGCAACTACAAGACGCCACCACCGCCAAACCGGAGGGCCTACACAGTTTTAACCCATCACGATCTCTTAGTTATCATTAAGAATACAACATATAAAGAAAAATCGAAAATCGTACGAGAGCCAGGATTACCTATAAAATGGTGCAGGGTCATTTTCAATTGTGATATTGTATAGCAAAACAGTAGGACATCACACTCTCCGCAAATTGTGTTGGTACTTCTCAGCATTCCACTTAAAGCACAACTACCACATCTTCTTTGAGTTTGAAATAGTCCAATCACAATTTGTATATTCCATCAATGCTATCTTGAAATTGTCTTTATGGAACAAAAATTGGTGTTGGCTCTGACCATATATAATTGGAATTATTTAAAAGA